>PVIW01008583.1:0-59665 GCA_004026585.1 Noctilio leporinus
AAAAAACCAAAAAAAAAAAAAAAAAAAAAGAGCATTCATAGCCAATGGACCAACTCCTGCAAAACGCAGGGATGGTCTCTGAGAATACTAATTAAGTGGGACCATGACATGAAAAGAGGTTGAAGAGGTCAACTCAACAACCACAACAAACAACCCTGTGTAAGAATGGATAAAGGGCCCTGGCTGGTGGCACAGTGGATAAGGTGCCAATCTGTGAACCCAAAGGTTGCTGGTTCAATTCCCCAGCCAGGGCACATAACCAGGTTGCAAGCCAGGTCTCCAGCCAGGTCCGTAGCTGGAGGTAGGTGAAAGGCAACCACACATTGATGTCTCTCTCCCTCTCTGCCTCTTTCCCTTCCCCTTACTCTAAAAAAGAATAAATAAAATTAAAAAAAGAAAGAAAGAAAGAAAGAAAGAAAGAAAGAATGGATAAAGGGTCCTGACTGATGTGGCTCATTTAGTTTGGTGTTCTACAAAGTGAAAGGTCACCCATTCAATTCCCAGCAGGGCACATGCCTGGGTTGTGGGTTTGGCCCTGTTTTGAGGCACAGACAAGAGGCAACCAATCAATGTTTCTCTCCCACGTCAATGTCTCTCTCCCTCTCTTTATCCCTCCCTTCTCCTCTCTCTAAAAATAAATAAATGAAATCTTTAAAAAAAAATGGGTTAAGGACTTGAATAGACACTTTTTCCAAAGGAGACACACAAATGGCAAACAAGCATGTGAAAAAGATGCTCAACATCACTAATCATTAGTGAAATGCAAACCAGAGCCACTATCAGATACCACTTCACACCCATTAGGAAGGGTGACAAAAAAGTAGAAAACAATGTTGGTGAAGATGTGGGGAGATTGGACACATATTCTGTTGGTAGCCATGTAAAATGGTGTAGCCACTGTGGAAAAGATATGGCAGTTCTTCAAACTAATTAAGGATAGAACTACTATATGATCAAGTAATACCCCTTCTGGGCATATACCCTAAAGAATGGAAAACAAGGTCTCAAAAAGCTATCTGTATGTATGTGTTCTTAGCAGCATTATCCACAGTAGTCAAAAAATAGAAGCAACCCAAGAGTCCATCAACAAATGAATAGATAAACAAAATGTGGTGTATTACATTTTATTTCTTAAAATAGAAGGACATTCAGCCTTGGCTCATGTGGCTCAGTGGACTGTGCACTGGCCTGTGAACTAAAGGATCACTGGTTCAAATCCCATCCAGGGCACATGCCTGGGTTGCAGGCCAGGTCCCTAACTGAGGGCATGTGAGAGGCAGCCACATATTGATGTTTCTCTCCTTATCTCTCTCCCTTCCCCACTCTAAAATTAAATAAAATCTTTAAAAGAAAATGGGAGGACTTTCAGACACATGCCACCACATGAATGAACATTGAGGGCATTATGCTGAACAAAATAAGCCAGACACTAAAACAAATGTTGTGTGATTCTACTTATACGAGGTACTTAGGGTGGTCAAATCCATAGAGAGGGAAACGTACAATGGTGGTTGCAAAGGGCTACAGGGAGGGAACAGAGAGTTATTGTTTAACAGGTACAGAGTTTCAGTTTTGCAAGATGAAAAGAATTTTGGAGAAGGAAGGTAGTAACTGTTGCACAGTACTCTGAGTGTACTTTAAACTATGAAACTATACATTTAATAAGCCAGTCAGTGAAAGACAAATACCATATGATCTCACTTACTACAGGAGATTAAGGAACAACACAGACAAACAAGCAAGATAGAACCAGAGGCAATGGGCAGAGGAGAGGGCAGGAGGAGAAAGAGGCAAAGAAGGGGAACAGTTTAGTCAAGGAACTAGCATGGATGACCCGTGGACATGGACAACATGTGGGGTTGACTGTGGGAGAGGGAATAGGGAGGGTGGGGCAGGGGATAGCAGTGGGGAGGGGGAATGGGATAAATGTAATACAACAATAAAATAAAATTTTAAAATGTGTTGTCAGCAAAAAAAAAGTTAAGACAGTAAGTTTTATATGTATTTTACAATGTAAAACTTTATTTAAAACAAACAAACAAACAAACAAAAAAAAACCTTTATTTTAAAAAGGTTGGAGAGGCAGGCAGGAGAAGGAAGTTGGGCTTTATATAATCCGTGGGTACTACAGCTCAGATCTGAAAGTTTCACCAGTAGGATCAGTGGTTGCGGAAAAACCAAGTACTCCCCTTTGCTAAAGGAGATAAACCTGTGGATGTAACGAGCAGGAAAATACAGCTGAATATCTACACATGATAGTATATCCCCTTTTCAGGATTCCCAGGGACTGGTTCATAGTAGCAGTATCACAGAGAGGACATTTAATTTTTATGTTTATATTTTTACGTTGAAATGAGATAACTTTATAAGGGAGAAACCACTGTCTTAAATTTGGAGCAAAGGAAAGAAAAAATTCATATACATATATAATGCAGGAGCTTCAGTTTTGCAACATGGGCAGCAGCCAGATATGAGGAGGGGCAGGAGTTCTAGTGAAAAGGGCATTCGGGAATGAAGGGAGCTGGGGAAAGCCGTCCTGGGAGCGGGAGTCTGCTCCCACCCAGCCCTGACCCTCCTACTTGCCAGTCGAGGCTTTAGGACACTTAAGGAGCTGGGTGAGGTCGTGAAGCTATGCTGCTCTTCCCTCCTGGCTTCGGGCCGCAGAATCAGGGCTGGCTAGGACCGAGAAGCTTCCCAGAAAAGGCTCTCTGGTTCGCCTGGGCCCGACTGAGGCCAGATCCAAGAGGAAGAAACGCCAACTAGGCCACTAGGTGGCAGCCAAGTCTAGCAGGAGCTGGAGCCCAGGGGATGAGGAGCAGACCCTATTCTTTTTTCAAAGAAACGCCCCTCTGTCTGTCCCTTTTGGAGTCCAAATAGGCCCAGGCCTGGTCCAGGGCCACCACGCTGCCATTTCTCCTTGTCCCCTTTGGTCCTTCTCTTTTCTCTTCTTGCTCACAGCCTGAAGGAAGTCCCCAGGTGATTTGGAAAGGAACGCATTGCACGCCCAGGGACCCTCCAGCCCTTCCCGAAGGTCAGGCCTGGGGGAAGCAAGAACTGGCAGGGTGAAGACCGCATGTGTGCACAAGTGTTGCGGACCTGAAGTCTGCAGGGGGTGGGTGAGAGCTCCGCTTTTCTTCCAACAAGGGCACAGAAATGGAGCTTTCACCCTCCTTGTCGGTAGCGTCGCCTTTTACCCAGGGCACAGACTCACAGGAACCTGGCTCCGGCACTGTGTCCTTTCTGGAGGCAACGGCATTCTTGTCCCTCCTCCTTCCTTTACAGGTAAGGGGCTGGACCCCAGAGCAGGGAAAATTCCAGTTTTACAGTTACATATGCGTTGTCCTCTGCCCACAGAGAGGAGGGAGGCGGTTAAGCCCCTGAGAGGATAACCCTGAGAAACCCGAGTCGGTCCCCTCGTCCCGGGTGCCTGACCTCCGCAAAGCCCAGGAGCACCTGGCGCCGGGCAGGCCCTTCTTGCTGGGCCGCCTGCGCATTGGCAGGGCTCCTTGCCTTCCTGGAATGTGTCCCTTCTTGTTTGCCACTCAGTGCCTGGCTCAAAGCCAAACCCAGGCTGCTCGGAATACCAGGCCCCACTCACTCCTCTCCCAGGATCTGAAACAAGGCTCTCCCTTCCGCTTGGGGGAAGGCCAGGCCCTCACAGCCGCCGCCACGTCCCACCGTCCACCCTCCAGTGGCCCAGAGCAAAAGCACTTGGTGAGGACACAGCTGGGACCCCAGCCCAGCCAAGCGTGGCATATTCATGTCTTATCGTATTGGCAGCCTTATAAATGGGTCAGAGTGGGCAAAGTGTCATTCACAAGCTGTTCATTAACTTGTTAAATGCAGAAATGTTGGCTTCAGCACCACTTTGGGAAAATGTGACACCCACCACTCCGGGAGTCCCTCTAGCATGAAGGTGTGTTCATTGGTATAGAATTTCTGATGGAAGCTTTTCTTGGCTCTCAGTTCCAAATACCAAATACTGGGTTTGTCTGAATGCACACTCTCTCCAGTATGTAACTACATTTAAGAGCTATATTAAGCACTTTGTATGGGCTCTGGAATGAATGCTTCTGTAGATGCCGTGACACTATAATTTTCTGAGCAGTTAACTGAGTACCAGGCCCTTTACAAGGTGCTTTTTATACTCTTCTCATTTGACTCTGAATACAAGAAATTCTCAATACAACAGGATAGTCTGCACACTTTACATTGTGGAAACTGAGACCAATAGGCCAGAAACACAACATGGACTCTTTCAAGGAGTTTACTAAGGGGACAAGATAATGGGAATAGCTCTGTAACAGTGAAAGCATGTGAGCTCGTGATAAGTACAGGCTGAGTCAGTGGCAGAAGGCTGTGCAGTACATGTGGGTTTCAAAGAATGAGTAAGATTTGGGTGGGAGGAGAGATGTGGGGAGGATCCTCACAAGATATGCATTTGGCCGAGAACATCAGTGATAGGAAGGTAGGGCAGAGGTTGGTGCAGGTGAAAGCTGGGGAGAAGCGGAGTTCCTGCTGAGAAACAGGTAAGTGGGCAAAATCCCTCAGGATCTAAATGCTGACATGAGAAGAAGATATTTGATCCTTCAGGAATTATGAGCTATTAGAGCTCAGGAGTGTTGGATAAATGTGATGGTTTAGGAATATTAGTTTGGTAGTGGAGTACAAGGCAGGTTCAAAGTCCAGCAGACAACCATTTCTCATCCTCATCACTACCTGACATTTTGGCCTGCAATCTTTGTTACAGTGGTTTCCCTCTGCCCTGCAGGATGCTTAGCCACACCCCTGGCGTCTGCTGTCCTGATGTCAGCCGCACCTACCATCCCTGTTGTGACAATCTAAACCATCTCCAGACATTGCCAAATGTCCCCTTGGGGGGTGGGGGGAAGTGTGTCCCTGGCTGAGAGAATCATGAGTCTAGATAGATGGCCAGAGATTAGGGCTTGGATCTCAGAATATTAACACGTATTTTCCATAACCCACTGCATCAGTCTATTGCCTTTTAGAATAGCTGACTAAAATAAAAATGGTTTTCTTGTCATAGGGAATTCAGCAACAATGTCAAAGAACTTAATGGCATGGACAAGAGGCTTCAGAAGTATATCATTCTGCATACTAGAAATCTCTAGAGGATACACCAGAGTACAGATAATGTGCTGTAGATGGCTCATTAGCAAGAAAGTGGTTTGTAACAGGATTCTCTCTCTCCCAAACCCACCCGCAAGTCACATCTTACCCAGGGGCCACTTTGAGTAAGGAATGCCCAATCTGTCCCAGGCAGAGGAACTCCTAATCTGTAGTTTTGCTAGGTTTACATTCACGTGTGTAAAATTTTGTTTTTATCCAGATGTAAGTTTTCCTAAATCAGTGAAATGCTGCCTGCTGGCAGCCTGCTGGTTTTTGTAAAGTTTTATTGGAACACTGCCATGCCTACTTGTTTATGCGCACTCAAAGGCAGCACTCAGTAGTTAACAGAGACCGCATAACCCATAAACCTGTACCATTTACTATCTTGGCTCTTCAGAAAAAGTTTGCTGATCCCCAGTCTAAAGGAAAAATGCCTGTGTGTACAAATTTGTGGACTCAGATTTTCATTCTGTTGCTATGAATGACGACAGATTTCCATTTTTTCCCCATTCTATAATTAAGTGCTTACTGTGGGCTAAACCCTGAGCTAAGTGCTTGGGATATATTAATAAATAAAGCAGATAGAATTTCCTCTTCATGGGGGTTATCTAATCTAGCGGTAAGGGGAGGGAGATAAGACAATAAGCAATAAAGATAAATTATACAGTATGTTAGAAGGTGATAAGTGCTGAGAGAAAAAGAAAAATGTAGAGCCAAAAAGGGGGAACTGGAAATGCTGATGAGGTTATCACAGTTAAAAGAGGATGGTCAGGGAAGGTCTGATTGGGAAGTTAATATTTTGCAAAGCAAAAGAATAAGTTGTGGGGCATTCTAAGCAGAGTGAATAGCCAACACCAGAAGTCTAAGAGGGGAGGTGCTTGGCTTATGCAGGAACAGCAAAGACTTACGTGTAGCTGAAGAGAGAAAATAAGGGGGCAGAACTAGGAAATTAGTTCAAAAAGGTAACAGTGGGCAGCACAGGGTCCTGAGGGAAGGTGAAGATTCTTTAAGACCACTGTAAGAACTTTGGTTCTTACAACTCTGAACAAAATGGGAAGCAGAGGCAGAAGTAATGAACTTATATTAAACAGGTCTTAAAAGGAACACACTTGGCTGTTACGGAGGGAAAAGGAGGAAGCAGGAAGGTCAGTGTTAGAAGAATTCTGTGGCAATCCGGGTGAGAAACAATGGTGGAAATGGAAACATTCTGGATATATTCTAAATGTAAAGACAATAGAACTTCCCATCAAATTAGCAATGGAGAATAACAGAAGAAGTCATAAGTGGTAATACCATGTTTGTTGGCTTGAAAGAATAGATAGAAATGCCATCTTCTGAAATAGAGAAAGCCATGAGTAGTGCAGTTTTTGGAAGGAAGATCAGAAAAGGTTATTATTGGGTGTGCTAAGTTTGAGATGAGGTTTACACTTCTAAGTGAGGATGTCAAACTCTGTGAGTTTGGAATTCAGGAAAGGCCTAAGAGATATAAATTTGGGAAATTATTGACATATAAATGATACTTATTTTTTTATTTTTAAAGTATATTTTATTGATTATGCTGTTACAGTTGTCCCAATTTTCCTTCCTTTGCCTTCCTCCACCCAGCATCCCTTTCCTCCTAGCATCCCCCACACCCCTGCTTAGTTCATGTCCATGGGTCATGCATGTTAAGTTCTTTGGCTTCCCCATTTCCTATACTATTCTTAATATAATCCCCCTGTCTTTTATTTTATTATTACTTATTCTTTTTAGATAGAGGGTAAGGGAGAGAGGCAGAGAAGGAGAGAAACATCAATGTATGGTTGCCTTTCATCTGCCTCCAGCTATGGACCTGGCTGAAGACCTGGCTTGCAACCTGGTTATGTGCCCTGCCTGGGAATTGAACCAGCAACCTTTGGGTTCTCAGGCTGGCACCTATCCACTGAGCCACCAGCCAGGGACCCCTGTCTATTTCGTACCTACCAATTATGCTTCTTAATTTTTGCACCATTTCCCCTTTTTTTCCTCTTCCTTCTCCCAGCTCGTAACCCTTCAAATGATCCCCATACCTATGATTCTGTTCCTAGTTTGATTGTTTGCTTAGTTTTTTGGGGTTTTTTTAGATTCAGTTGTTGATAGTTGTGAGTTTGTTATCATTTTAATGTTCATGGTTTTGATCTTCTTTTTCTTAAAATAAGGACCTTTACCTTTTCATATAATAATGGCTTGGTGATGATGAATTCCTTTAGCTTTACCTTGTCTGGTAAGCACTTTATCTGCCCTTCCATTCTAAATGATAGCTTTGCTGGATAGAGTAATCTTGGGTGTAGATCTTTGCTTTGTATCACTTTGAATACTTCTTGCCAGGCCTTTCTTGCCTGAAAAGTTTTTTTGGGGGGAAATCAGCTGATAGTCTTATGGGAACCCCTTTGTTGGTAATTCTCTTTTTTTCTTCTATTGCTGCTTTTAAGATTCTCTCTTTATCTTTGACTTTTGGCATTTTAATTATGATGTGTCTTAGAGTGGTCCTCTTTGGGTCTAACTTGTTTGGGACTTTCTGTGCATCCTGGACTTGTATGCCTATTTCCTTCACCAATTAGGGAAATTTTTTTTCATTATATTTTCAAATAAAATTTCAATTTCTTGCTCTTCTTCTCTTTCCAGCACCCCTAAGATTCAGATGTTGGTATGTTTAAAGTTGTCTCAAATTCCAGCCAAGATGGAGGCATAGGGAGACACACTTTGCCACCTCACACAACCATAAGAAGGATTGCAATTACCTCAAAGCAAAAACAAAACAAAAACAACAACAACAACAAAAAACCCACAACCAGAACAGCCAGAATATGGAACTGTATGGAAGTCTGACACCAAAGATTTAAAGAAGTATTTATCCAGATGAATAGTAGGGGAAGAGCTAGGGAGTAGGGGCAGAGAAGACACAGTGTGGCATGTGATGGAGACAAGGCCACCATGGTAAGGCGGTGGCTATAGTCAGTGGAACAAGTGGTCCCACATTCATGAGTGTTGGATAAAAGCTGGGAGGGACACCTGGGAGTGATCCCAGCCAAGGCTCGACCATGCAGCTCATGGTTCCAATACCAGGAAAATAAAGCCTCGTAGTTCTGACTGTGAAAAACAGTGGGGGTTGGGGTGTCAGAAGAAACTTCACCTCACTCAGAAGTCTGTTTAGAAGCCCCCATGGTCCTAGAACATCTATAACCCACCTACTCTGAGAACCATCATCAGGCCAACAGCTAGAGGGGTGCCAGTCACATACAAGAAGTGGGTGAAGTGACTAGAAAAGAGGTGAGTGCTGAGCAAATGGCATTGTTCCCTCTATGATTCCTCCCCACATACAACGCCACAAAGCGGTGAAAGAGGTTGCCCTGCATGATGAATAAATATCTAAGGCTTCACCCCCTACAACATCATAGGTGCAGAAGCTCTACCTAATACACAGAGGCAAACACAGGAGCCTGTCAAGTTGAGAAAGAAGTATGACCCAAATGAAAGAACAGATTAATGCACCAGAAAAAAAAAGAACTAAGTGAAAAAGAGATGACAATCTATCAGAGGCAGAGTTCAAAACACTGGTGCTAATGATGCTCAGAGAAATGATTGAGTGTGGCAAACATGTAAGGGATGAAATATAGGCTACATTAAATGGAATGAAGAAAAATCCACAGGGAACCAATAGTGAAAAGAAGGAAGCCAGGGTTCAAATCAATGAACTGGGACTTAAGGCAGAAAGAAACAATCAACCAGTACAGAATGAAGAAACAAGGATTCAAAAAAATGAGAGAATAAGAAAACTCTGGAACATCTCCAAAAGTGTCAACATCTGAGTCATAGGGATGCCAAAAGGAGAAGAGAAAAGCAAGAAATTGAAAACTTATTTGAAAAAATAATGAAAAAATCTTCCTCAATTTGGCCAAGTAAACAGATATATAAAGTCCAGGAAGCACTTTCCAAGAGAGTCTCACATAAGTTGGACCCAAAGAGGACCACATGAGGGCACGTCATATTTAAAATGCCAAAGGTTAAAGATAAGAGAAAATCTTAAATCTTAAAAGCAGCAAGAGAAAAACCAGGTACCTACCTTATAGGAGTTCCTATAAGATTATCAGCTGATTTCTCAATGCAAGAAGGGACTGGCAAGAAGTATTCAAAGTGATGAAAAGCAAGGACCTACAACCAAGACTGCTCTATGCAGCAAAGCTATTATTTAGAATGGAAGGGAAGATAAAGTGCTTCCCAGACAAGGTAAAGCTAAAGGAGCTCGTCATCATCAATTCATTATTATATAAAATGTTAAAGGGACTTATTTTAAAAAAAGATCAAAACTATGAACATTAAAATGACAGCAAACAACTATTAACAACAGAACCTAAAAAAATATAAATAAATTAAGCAAATAACCAGAATACAGTCAAAATCATAGTTATGGGGATCATTTGGAGGGTTATCAGCTGGGAGGGGGAAAGGGTAGAAATGGGGAAATGGTGCAGGGATTAGGAAGCATAATTGGTGGGTACAAGATAGGCAGGGGGAAATTATGAATAATATAGGAAAAGTCCAAGTCAGGGAACTTATACGCATGGCCTATGGACATGAACTAAAGGGGGATGGGATTACTGGAGGAGAGTGGGGTGCTGGGTAGAGGGGAGCAAAGAGAAAAGAAACTGAGACAGCCTTGGCTGGTGGCACAGTGGATAAGGCACTGGCCTGCAAACCCAGAGGTTGCCGGTTCAATTCCCAGCCAGGGCACATAACCAGGTTGCAAGCCAGCTCTCCAGAGCCAGGTCCGTAGCTAGTGGAGGCAGGTGAAAGGCAACCATACATTGATGTCTCTTTTCTGCTCTGTGTCTCTCCCTTCCCCTTTCTCTAAAAATAATAAATAAAATCTTTAAAAAAAAAAAAACTGGGACAACTGTAACATCATAATCAATAAAATATACTTTAAAGAACAAAAACAAACTAAACAACTAGTACAAGAACAGAATCATAGATTTGGAAATCTATAGAAGTTTATAATCAGGGAGGGGGAACAAAGAAAATGGGAAGAATGGTACAAGATTTAAGAAGCATAATTAGTAGGTACAAATAGACAGGGTGATGTTAAGAATAGTAAAGGAAATGGAGAAATCAAAGAACTTTTTTGCATGACCCACAGACATGAAGTAAATGGGGACTGATGGAGGGAAGTAGGGTAGTGGGTGGAGGAGGACAAAGGGGAAAATTTTTGAACAACTGTAATAGTATAATCAATGAAATATACTTTAAAAACATATACATGAATAAATAAGTTCCAATGTGAAAAAAAAACTAAGTTGTTCCAAATGTTTGTAAGCCTCTAGTCATTTTTTTGCATTCTTGTTTCTGTTCTGGTTGAATGTTTATTTCTTTATTTTGTTTCAAATTGTTGATTTGAATTCTGGCTGCCTTTCCTTCACTGTTGGTTATATATATATATATATATATATATATATATATACATATATATATATATGATTTTATTTATTATTTTTTAGAGAGAGGGGAAGAGAGAGAGACATCCATATATGGTTGCCTTTCACCTGCCTCCAGCTATGGACCTGGCTGGAGACCTGGCTTGCAACTTGGTTATGTGCCCTGGCTGGGAAATAGAACCAGTGACCTCTGGGCTTGCAGGCTGGCACCTTATTCATTGTGCCACCAGCCAGGGCCTCTGAGCCACCAGCCAGGGCTATATTTTCCTTTATTTCACTTTGTGTAACCTTCATTTCTTCCTTCATTTATTTTTTTGCCATACTCTATGAGTTCTCTGAGCATCCTTATTGCCAGTGTTTTGAACTCTGCATCTGATAGGTTGGCTACCTCTGTTTCATTTAGTTCTTTTTCTGGGATTTTGTTCTGCTCTTCCATTTAGGTGACATTTCTTTGCCTCCTCAATTTGGCAGCCTCCCTGTGTTTGTTTCTGTATATTAGGTAGAGCTGCTTTTACTCTCTGTCTTGGTAGTGTGGCCTATGTATCAAAGGCACCTGTGGATTATATAGGGGGGCGCCTTAGGTAATTGCCAGGGCCAGGCAACTTGCTACAATGCTGTCACCTGGCTTCTGGTGACCTGCTCAGCATTGGTCCCATTTCAAGTCACCTCAACCACTTCTTATACGTGATTAGCATCCTTCCAGTTGCTGCCCTGGGGTCTGAGAACAGTCTAAGCCCATGCAGGCTCTTTAAGTGGCAAAAATCTGGCAGTTTCTTCTGCCACACCAACACCCACTGCTTTTTATAGCCAGAGGTAATAGGGGTTTGTCTTCCTGGTGCTGGAACCCTAGACTGTGTGGTCTGGGCTGGGAAGGGGGTTGCTCACTCCTAGGTTATCCCTTCTAATTTTTATCCACCACACATGAATGTGGAACTGTCTGTTCTGCTATTGCTGCCACCTCTGCTTGTCTGAGCCACACTGCTTCTCCAGCCCATTTCTATGATCTCCTACCCATCTGGATAAATGTGGCTTCTTTAAATCCTTGGCTGTTGGGTTTTCATGCAGCTCAATTTTCTGAAATTTCTGGTTGTAATTTGTTTTTGAGATCTAGTTGTAATTTTTTCTATGGTTGCATGAGGGGGCAAAGCGTATCTACCTACACCTCCATCTTGACTGGAAATCCTGGATGATATTTAAAAGCATAAGACTGGATTAGGTTATCAAGGGACTAAGTGTCCCTCTGCAGAGTGGAAGATGAAGGCCAGGGCCCTATGGCACCTGTCAACAAGAAATCCACAAGGCAAGGAGGCCCTCACCAAGGAAACTGGGAGTGCTTGATAAAGTGGGAGGAAAAAACAGAAGAATCTGGTGTTCTGGAAGCTAATTACCACATATTAAGAAGAAGACTGACAAATGCTATTAATAAATCACATTTTTATTATCAGGACTCAACAAAATTTCTTTCTCACTTGACTGTAACCTAGAAGATTCCAATTGGGACAACTCTAAACAATTTAAGTTTAGGGGTCATCTTTCTTTCTTTTTTTTTTTTTTTAAGATTTTATTTCATTATTTTTGGAAAGAGGGGAAGGGAGAGAGGCAGAGAGAGAGAGAGAGAGAGAGAGACATCAATGTATGGTTGTTTTTCACCTGCCTCCAGCCACAGACCTGACTGGAGACCTGGTTTGCAACCTGGTTCTGTGCCCTGGCTGGGAAATCGAACCTGCGACCTTTGGGTTCGCAGGCTGGCACCTTAACCACTGTGCTACCAGCCAGGGCCTATCTTTCTTTTTTTAAAATATGGCTGTAATTAAAGAAAAATTATTGATCTGAGAGAGAAGGGGGGAAGAGAGAGAAACATTGATTTGCTTTTCCACTTACTTATGCATTCATTGGTTGATTCTTGCCAGGGATTGAACCCACAACCTTGGTGTATCGGGACAATTCTAACCAACTGAACTACCTGACCAGGATTAGGGATCATCCTTTCAATACAAGATGACCCTAGCCCCATTTCAAATGATTGTGGGAAGTCCCAAGTCCTCCAATTTTTCATGGGTTTCCTAGGTTGCTTTTGTGTATCCTGGGTCTGACTATGATGTGGCCTGCTTGTCGTCCATCTCCTGGTACTTTGGCTGTTGCCCTCTTGTCCATGCTATGCTTCTGCTCTTTCTTCATCCCTCCAAATAGTCCACCACCAAGATGGTTAGATGAGAGGTTCAGAGTTAACGGAAGGCTTTAGCACACAGCAGAAGACAACTTCAAATTCAATGCATACATGGCTGCTTATGAAAAATTTAACAGCCCTTCTCTCCCACCTCAGGAAACTTCTCATTGGCCATGTCCTCCAGGAAGCCCCAGCTTCCTGCCATGTTTCTGGCATGCATCCTGTCTCAGTTCTTTTCACTAACCCCTCTCCACTTCTTTCTTTCCTAGGCGCATTCGTTTCTAGGGCATCCAATGAAAACTGAAATTTCTTTAATTTTATTATGTGGAGTAACTGATCTTTCTTTGTATTGCCCTGGCCCGCTCAGACTAAACGCAGGGCATTGACCCTTCCCAGCCAAAAGGTCCTTCTAGATACTTACCTCAACCAAACAACAATCTTTCTAGCAATAAATTATACCACACTCTTGACATTACAAAGGCTACATTCAGCTTTTGTTTTTCATAGTAGTTTTTCCTTTTGGGTAAACAAAAGAGAAAAAAACCCCACTGCCACCAATAACAAGGAGGCAATACCTCATGGTGTCTAAGAATACAGGCTCTGGATTAGTACATCCATATTTAAACCATGTCAATTTACTTGAGCAACTCAAAAGTTCAGGTTCTCATCTCTAAAAGGGGGATAATAATAGTATCTACCTTACAGGTTTATGGTGATTATTAAATGGGGAAATCCATGTCAAATATTTAGAAGTTCCCGGCACATAGAAGGAGCTAAATAAATATTAGTTATTATCTACTAAACTTCAAGAAATAAATTTAAACTAGTATAAAACCCAATGTTGGTAGGGCTACATGGAATTAGATAGATTTATAGTATGCGTTACTAATGGTGTATTAGTAATGTATTGATTCTTTTATTTGAGAACTCTCTGGCTAACTATATGAAGGGATATTAATTGGTCATATTCTTTGATGTCTCAATTCAACTTTTATACTCCTTAAGGAGATAATTTAAAGAGTTCTTTTTTTCCCCTGGCCAGGTAGCTCAGTTGATTGGAAATGTTGTCCTGATATGCCAAGATTGTGGGTTTAATCCCGGATCAGGACACATATAGGAACAAACCAATGAATGAGTAAAGAAGTGGAAAAACAAATTAATGTTTCTCTCCCTCTTTCTTTCTAAAGAAGAGTTTTTACAGCATTGCTATTCATAACAACATCAGAACTACCCAAAAAGTCTCACAAGTGGAAAATGGCTAAGAAAATCTGATCTATTAACTTGATGTAACCCCATATTATCTTTAAATATAACAAGCAATGGGGGGATCAAGATGGTGGCAGAATAGTGGGCAGTGCTGAGGGCTTTCTCAAGCACCAGAGCAGCTGGAGGACAGGGTAAGGAACACGGGACAGGTGCAAGTCCTGGAGAGTTAGCATGGTAAGCATCTGGATTCCCAGGTGCACAATCCAGAGACTGCAGAGAACTATGAGTGAGTTGGTGAGATAGTTCCAGAGCTGCCCAGAATGAAAGGCTGAGGTCAGCTCTGGGCAGGGGCGGCTCTGCCCAAAGAGGCTCCTTTGATTAAAGGCAGCTTCAGGCTGCTCGTTGACTGGATATTTGAGCAGCAAATAGTGTGGACAGTAAATGCAAACTTGATAGGACTGAGGAGGTGAGCTCCTGCAGGGGAGGGACTGTGTGAGAGCCTCAGAGGTAGCAGCTGAGCAGGAATGTGACTGCCAGAACCAGAGGTGGGGGATGGACAAGACAATCCCTGCCTGAGTGGAGTGGGCAGCTTGGAATCCAAGTGAGAAGAGAGGCCCCCTCCCAAGTAGCGTTGCACCTACTTCCACTGAGCCCGCCACACAAAACCTGCACCAAAGGGGAGACCACTGCGTGCACAAAAAATGGCGCATTGCTGGTGCTCAGAGCCAACCTCAAAGCCCACGTAGTCAATGGCAGCAAGCCACCACCCTTAGAGCCTGGAGCCTAACTTGAAGAACCTATGGTTAAGGGAAGGGCTGCCCCTCCACCACAGTGGATCCAGTGGTTGTCTGGCTGCTGGAGGCTCAGTGTACCAGGGGCGTGGTATTCAGAACCAGCCCTGACTGTGACAGACTCCAAATTGCTAGGCCCTGCCCTCCCAAGGCATTAGTCAGCCTACAGACTGCAGAGAGAATTGATCAAGGAAAAGAGGCAGACTCAGGAAATGGGTCTCTGCTAACCTCAAGTACCTGAGTTACACCAAGATCTACATGAATTATTAATCCCCAATATATGCTTTTTAGTAGCCATTTCTAGTCCTCACAATTAGTGCATTTTAAGTAAATAGTGTTTATATCATATTGTGTCTCAAATCCCATAGTTTACTCCTCCTTTCTCTAAATTAATTTAACCACTTGAGTTCCTCTTCTTACTTTTGTTTTAAAGTCTGCTTTCTCTCCTGCTACAACTCATTCCCATTCTTCATTCTAAGTATTCTTCCCCTCTCCACACTCTTTAAAATATTTTTTTTTTGTGCTATTAGGTGCTACACATTCTTTTTCTGCTCAAAAGAATATGCTTGCCCTCTCTCCACCTTGACCAATCAGTGCTCATTGAGGGTGGATAGGGAGGTAGGTGTGGCATCTTTATAAACGTAGTTATAAATCTAACTTAGTTATAAACTAAGGGAAGTTATAAATCATCTCTTTCCTCCAAACATCTCTTAACTTCTCCTTCTCTCTTTTTTACCTAGCATTCCCATCTCACCTATAGGAATTATAGATCATACGTTGTTGATAGTGCTGTGGCAAGACTAATTCACCAACTGGATTAATATTTTTTTAAAATTTTTTCCTTGTTCACTATTTTTTTCTAGATCAACTTCCTAATGGTAGATTTAAAAAACATATATATGTTTGTGCTCTCACACAGTGTCTATATATGAGTATATATATATGTATAAATATATATAACTTCTGATTAGGCTTAATACTGTTCACCTGCACTTTCTCGCTGCACTCTGGTTCTTCCCCACCACTCATTTCTATATAAGAGGCAAAGTTTGCTTTCTCTCTTGCTTCCCCCTACCACTTCTTGCCACTATCTTTGCTACTCCTTTGCACTTTTCAGAAATTATCTATATTTCAGTCAACTCAGTTGTTTTTTCTCTCTTATAATAGTCATTATATTTATATCCTTATTAAGACTGGCTCATTTGCAGCTGAGAGTATGATTAAGGGTGGGGGTTACTTTGAGGGTATGGGTATTTAGCTGGGTTTGTATGCAGTTGAAAGTGTGATTAAGGGTGTAAGATATCTCTGAAGGTGTGGTTATTTTGCCTGGAGTGGAGTGCTCCTGTTTTAGGAGCAGCTTGATAACAGTATATGAGACATGGTAGGAGAGTCTCTCAATCAGCTGGCTGGAGTGAAAAACTCATCAAGGAGCAACACATAAACCAAAGCCAAAATACATCCAGACATCCTAAATTAATGAAATAAAGGGCACCCCAAGAGCAATAAGCTGAGGAAATCTAGGAGACTGCACCACTGAACCCCATAAATTTCCTACCACAGAAGTGCACTCCGTGAAGGGAGTGAGTCAGAGCAGATTAATTTGAGAAACAAAAACAAGCAATAACAGCCACCCAAAACAGGGAGGAAAAGGAAACAGTCCATCACCAAAAGGAAAGGAGGAATCCCCAGAAAGCCTGTTAAATGAAATAGAAAGAAGCAAACTATCAGACATGGAATTCAAAGCAATGGTTATAATAAAATTCAATTAGCTCAATGAGCTCAAAGATAACTACAAAGAATTCCAGGGCAACTACAAGGAACTTACTGAAGTTTATACTAGCATTAAAAAGGACATAGAAACCATCAATAAGAACCAGGAGGAAATGAAGAATACGATTTCTGAAATGAAGAACAGAATAGAAGGAATCCAAAGCAGCTTAGAGGAAGCAGAGGACTGGATCAGCGAATTGGAGGACAAAGTGGAAAAAAACAATTAGATAGTGCAACAAAATGAAAATAACTGAAAAAGAATGAAGAAGTTTTAAGAGAGCTAGGACAACATGAAACACAATAATATCCATATCATAGGGATACCAGAAGGAGAAGAGAAGCAAGGGATAGAAAACCTGTTTGAAAAAGTAATGACAGAAAATTTTCCTAACTTGATGAGTGAAAATGTCACTCAAGTTCAGGAAGTACAGAAGGTCCCAATGAAGATGAACCCAAACAGGCCCCCTCCAAGACACATCATAATTAAAATGGCAAATTTCAAAGATGAGAGAATCCTAAAAGCATCTACAGAGAGACAGCTAATAACATATAAGGGGGCTCTAATAAGGTTATCAAATTATTTCTCAACAGAAACACTACATGCCATAAGAGGATGGCAAAAAATACTCTAAGTAATGAAAAACAAAGGCCTGAAACCAAGAATACTCTACCCAGCAAGGCACTCATTCAAAATGGAAAGTGAAAGGGGATGGATGTAATACGACAACAATTAAAAAAAAAAACAAAAAAAACAAAATGGAAAGTGAAATAAGGAGTTTCCCAGACAAAAGAAGCCTAAAAGAATACATCTCCACCAAACCAGCATTGCAGGAGATGCTAAAATGCCTGTTTTAAAAAGATGAAGGCCTTGGCTGGTGGCACAGTGGATAGGGCCCTGGTCTGTGAACCCAAAGGTCTCTGGTTCAATTCCCAGTCAGGGCACATAATCAGGTTGCAAGCCAGGTCTCCAGCCAGGTCCTTAGCTGGAGGCAGGTGAAAGGCAACCATACATTGATGTCTCTTTCCCTCTCTGCCTATCTTCTTTCCCCTTTCTCTAAAAATAAAATAAAATAAAATAAAAATAAAAAATAAAAAAATAAAAAGATGAAGAAATAGAGAAAGAGAGGAATACAGGAACAAAGGGGGAAATGTCAATAAAGAAGCACCTGTCAATAATAACCTTAAATGTAAATGGATTAAATGTACCAATAAAAAGACACAGGGTAGCTGGATAGATAAGAAAACATGACCTACAATATGCTATCTAAAAGAGGCCCACCTCAGAACAAAAGATTGACACAGATTGAAAGTGAAGGCATGGAAAAATATATTTCAAGCAAATGGACATGAAAAAAAGGCTGGGGTAGCAATACTTATATCAGACAAAACAAATTTTACAGTGGAGGCCATAAAAAGAGACAAAGAAGGACATTCATAATACTTAAGGGAACAATCCATCAAGAAGCTATGACCTAGCTCTGGCTGGTGTGACTCAGTGGGTTGAGCATCAGCCTGTGTAGCCACATGTCACTCATTTGATTCCTGGTTAGGGCACATACCCAGGTTGCAAGCCAGGTTTCCAGCCAGGTCCCCAACTGGATGCAGCTGAAAGGCAACCATACTTGATGTTTCTCTCCTTTTCTTCCTCCCTCCCTTCTCCTCTCTCAAAAAATAATGAATAAAAAAATGAATAAAATCTTTTTTTAAACATATTTTAAAAAGAAGATACAAGCTTTGCAAACATATATGCACCCAACATAGGAGCACCCAGATATAGGAGTAAAATCTTGGAGGACTTCAAGAAGGATATAGACAGCAACACACTAAAAGAAGGGGATTTTAATACCCCATTATCAACAATGGACAGATCTTCTAAGCAAAAAACCCACCTAGGATATTGTAGCATTGAACGACATTCTAGATGAAATGGATTTAACTGATATGTACAGAACTTTTCATACCAAAGAAGAAAATTATACATTCTTTTCAAATGCACATGGAACAGTCTCAACGATAGACCATATGGTAGGTCAAAAGATAAGCCTCCACAAATTCAAGAAAATTGAAGTCATACTAAGCATCTTCTCAGGTCACAATGGCCTAAAAACTAGAAAAAACCTAAAAATATTCTAATTCATGGAGACTGAATAACATGCTAATGAATGGGTTAACAATGAGATCAAAGAAGAAATAAAACAGTTTCTGGAAACAAATGAAAATGAATACACAACATCCCAAAACCTATGGGACACACTGAAGGTGGTCCTCAGAGGGAAGTTTACAGTAATACTGGTCTACCTAAAAAGATTAGAAGAAACTCATACAAACAACCTATAAGACTTAGAAAAGCAACTACAAACAAATTCCAGAGTAAATAGAAGGAAGGAAATTATCACTATCAGAGCAGAACTAAATGACATAGAGACTAAACGTACAATTCAAAGGATCAATAAATCCAGGAGGTGATTCTTTGTAAAGATAAACGAAATTGACAAGCCTCATCAATTGACTAGACTCATCAAGAAAAGGAGAGAGAGGACTCAAATAAACAAAATCAGAAATGACAGAGGAGAAATCACAACCAATTCCACAGAAATACAAAGGATTGTAAGAAATGACTGCACACAATTATATGACAAGAAATTTGACAACCTGGATGAAATGGACAAATTTCTGGAAATGTATAATCTACCAAAACTGAACCCAGAAGAAGCAGAAAGCCTGAATAGATCAATAACAAGTAGTAAACTTGAAGAAGTAATCAAAAAACTTCCAGCTCACAAAAGCTCCAGACCAAATGGCTACACAGGTGAATTTTATCAAACATTTAGGGAAGAACTAACTCCTATCCTTCTGAACCTATTCCAAAAAAATTCAAGAAGAGGAAAGACTCCCAAATTCTTTCTATGAGGCCAGTATTATTTTCATCCCCAAACCAGGTCAAGACACAGCAAAGAAAGAAACCACAGGCCAATACCTCTGATGAACATAGATGCTATGATTCTCAACAAAATATTGGCCAACTGGATCCAGTAATACATTGAAAAGATCATATACCATAATTAAGTGGGATTCATCCCAGGGACACAAATATGGTACAACATTCACAAATCAATAAACGTAATATACCACATAAACAAAATGAAAGACAAAAACCATATGATCATATCAATAGATGCTAGATGCTGAAAAAGCATTTGATAAAGTATAGCAACCATTTATGATAAAAACTCTCAGCAAGACAGGAATAGAGGGAGCAGACCTCAACATAATAAAGGCCATATATGAGATACCTGCAGCCAACGTCATACTCAATGGGCAAAAACTAAAAGCTTTTCCCCTAAGAACAGGAGCAAGACAAGGCTGCCCACTTTCTCCACTTCTGTTCAACATCATTTTGGAAGTTCTAGCCATAGCTATCAGAGAAGAAAAAGGAATCAAAGGTATCCAAATTGGAAAGGAGGAAGTGAAACTGTCATGTTTGCAGATGACATGATAGTGTACATACAAAACCTGATAGATTCCACTAAAAAACTACTCAATCTAATAAGCAAATTTGGCAAAAGAGCTAGATACAAAGTCAATATCCAGAAATTAAAGGCATTTTTATACACCAACAATGAAAGACCAGAGAAAGAAACCAGAAAACAAATCCCATTTACTAGAACAACAAAATAAAGTACCTAGGAATATATTTACCCAAAGATAAAAGACCTCTACTCAGAAAATCACAGAACACTGAAGAAAGAAATTTAGGAAGATACAAATAAATAAAAGCATATACCATGTTCATGGATGGGAAGAATTAACATCATAAAAATGTCCATACTACCTAAAGCCATCTATCTATACATTCAATGCAACCCCTATTAAAATACCAATGTCATATTTCATAGACTTAGAACAAATACTTTAAAAAATTATATGGAGTCAAAAACAACCCCAAATAGCTACAGCAATCTTGAGAAAGAAGAACGAAGCAAGAGGAATCACAATACCAGATGTCAAACTATATTACAAAGCCATAGTAATCAAAACAGTCTGGTACTGGCACAGAACAAACAAACAGATCAATGGAACAGAATAGAGAGCCCAGAAATAAATCCAGGACTCAATGGGCAACTAATATTCGACAAAGGGGGAAGGAACATAAAATGGAGTGCAAATAGCCTCATCAACAAGTGGTGTTGGGAGAACTAGATAGGCACCTGCAAAAAAAAAAAGAAAGAAAGAAAGAAAGAAACTAGACCACCAACTTACACCATACACCAGAATAAACTCAAGATGGATATAAGACTTAAACATAAGGAGTGCCACCATAAAAGCCCTAAAGGAAAACATAGGCAAAAAAATTACAGATATCTCACGCAGCAATATTTGTATTGATATCTCTCCCAAGGCAAGGGAAATAAAGGAACAAGTAAACAAATGGGGCTAATCAAGCTGAAAACTTACTGCTCAGCTAAAGAAAACATCAACAAACTGAAAGGGGAATGAATCATATGGGAAAACATAGTTGCCAATGACACCTCAGATAAGGGTTTGATCCCCAAAATATATAAAGAAGTAATACAACTTAACAGCAGGGAGACTGACTACTCAATTAAAAAATGGGCAAACGACCTGAACAGACACTTCTCTAAGGAAGACATACAGAAGGTCCATAGGCATATGAAAGAATGCTCAACATCACCAGTTATCACAGAGATGCAAATTAAAACCACAGTGAGATACCACTTAACACTTGTCAGAATGGTCATCATCAACAAATCAAAAAACAACAAGTGCTAGTGAGGATGTGGAAAAAAGGGGACCCTGGTGCACTGCAGGTGGGAATGCAGACTGGTGCAGCCACTATGGAATTCAGTGTGGAATTTCCTTTAAAAACTAAGAATAAAACTGCCTTATGACCCAGTGATTCCACTGCTAGGAATATACCCAAAGAATCCTGAAACACCAATTCAGAAGAACATGTGCTTCCCTAAGTTCATAGTAGCGCTATTTATAATAGCCAAGTGCTGAAACAGCCTAAGTGCCCATCAGTGGATGAATGGATCAAAAAACTTTGGTACATTTACACAATGGAGTACTATGCAGCAGAAAGAAGGAACTTCTATCATTTGCGATAGCATGGATGGAACTGGAGAGTATTATGCTTAGGGAAACAGGCCAGGCAGCAAAAGTTAAATACCATATGTTCTCACTTAATACAGGAGATCAATGAATAAAACAAGCAGATGAGCAGAAAGGAACAAGAGACACGGGGGTGTGGGGGTAAGGAGCAGAATGATGGTGACTAGGGAGGAGGGGGAAAAAGAGGAAAGCAGGGGAAGGGTTCAGTTGAGGAGCTAGTGAGGAGGACCCATGGACATGGACAATGAGCTGAGGATTGACTGCAGGAAGGGGGGAAGGGAGAGTGGGGCAGGGGAGAGCAATGGTAGAAAAATGAAACAATTGTAATACAATAATAAATGAAATTAAAAATATATAACAAGCAATTTTTCAATGTGGAAATTCTTAAAAAGCAGAATTAAAATAGTGCTTACACATGGATTTCAACTATGTAAAAATGTAAAAAGATCCCTAAGTAATCAGCAGATAAGTTGAAGAGATGTCCGTGATTAGAGTTACACGTTGGGTGAGTTCCTTATTTTCTGCCAGGTTGCCTAAGTTCATCCAACCCTCCCCTACATAGCTTGCTCTTATGCAAGCATGAAATATTATGCTGACTAACATGGTATTTTGATTTCTACTGCAATGCCATGGAAGGATGATGGACTTTTTTTAGTATATTACTTCTACATTTGCAATTACTCAGTCAACAAATAACAGTGTCTATGTGTCAGGCACTATACTAAGCAGCAGGGATTCAATGGTGAACAAATCAGACTCTGTGCCTGGCCTCCACGGCTTTTACAGTTTAGCAGCAAGAGAGACACACCACCAAAAATTAAGTGATTTGGGTACAGGGAAATGATTCATGATTCCAGGAAATTGTTTAAACAAAGAAACCAAACTAGTCTGGGGCATCAGGGAAGATTTTCCTGAGGAAGAGAATACATAGGAGTTTCCCTGATGAACAGTTGGGGAGCCCTGGGCGGGGCGGAGGGGGGCAAGAGGGAGGCATTAGAGGGGAAAAGAATGTGTGCTTTGGAGGAACTATAAGGTCTGTAGAGTAAACTAGGGTAAGAGTGGTCTAACTTGTAAAGAGGTAGGAGAAGCATAAAGGGCCCATGTTTACTCAGAGCTTTACTAAAGTAATTAGCAGAATATAAAATGGCCCTGGCTGGTAGCACAGTGGTTAAGGTGCCGGCCTGCGAGCCCAAAGGTCACAGGTTCCATTCCCCAGTCAGGGCACATAACCAGGTTGCAAACCAGGTCTCCAGTCAGGTCTGTGGCTGGAGGCAGGTGAAACGCAACCATACATTGATGTCTCTCTCCCTCTCTGCCTCTCTCCCTTCCCCTCTTTCTAAAAATAATGAAATAAAATCTTAAAAAAAAAAAAAGAATATAAAATGGATTTGAGGATGAAGAGTATATGTGAATACTGGAAGACTGTTTGAGAAGCTATTGCAGTGGTCCAGGTGAGAGACACTGGTTGTTTGAACTAGAGTGGTGGCATTAGCAATAGAAATCCACAAGGATTTAAAGGATATTTAAGATGTAGAATAACACAATTTGTATATTGATAGATGTGATGCATGTGAGAGGGAGACAATTCAAAGATAACTCCTAGATTTCTGGCTAAAACTGGGTGAGGCAGTGGAGCCATTTCCAAAGGCAGGGAATACTACTAGAGCAGTTTTGATGGGTAGATAATTTGAGCTTTAGTATTTGTTGGGTTTGAGTTGCCTATGAAATACACTAGGCGAGATGTCTAGGAGGCTGGTAAATGATATTCAGGTAGTTTGAGAGAGTTCAGGAGAGGAAGTACAGGTCTTCAGTGCACACCCCTATTGTTGGCTGGGAAATGGATGGGAGAGATTATGAAGTTTGTACACAATGAGGGGAAGAGGGCTTTTGAGACAAAACCCTGAGAATCCACAGCATGTAGAGAAGAAACTGACAAGAGAGTGGCCAGAGAAGTACTAGGGTATATATAAAGGAAGAGGGGTTTAAAAAGGAGGATTTAATGTTGGGAGAGGACTAATAAAATAAAAATCATTAGTGAACAGAGAATTTTTTTTGTAGAATGGTGAGAGCAGAATATGGATTAAAGAGGGGTTGAGAAATAGAAGGAAGTGAGAAATTATGACACTTCAGATCTGTTTGAAAAGAGGAAAGCAGTCTGCTTTTATTTATTTGTAAAGATGGGGAGGTTAAATACATTGATATTACTAGATGCTGATGGAAAGGAGCCAGTAGATTGAGGATGATGATGATGAGGAGGAGGATTGTATGAAGGAACTTGTGTGCACAAGATCCCTGTGCACAGTTGAAGGGATTAGTCTTACTTTGAGCATCACTGCAATAGGAGTGAGGAAGATTCGAAGCTGGGTACCAGTGCAGGGAGGTTTGTAGAGCTGGGGTCAGGAAAGTTGAAGGAGCTCATAGTAGTTCCTATTTTCTCTCTGAAGTCAGAAAGTGGAGAAAGGGTTTTCTTCCAAATACATGTTACTTTGTTTGGATACAAGGAGGAAAAGGAGGCAAGAATAATTCTTCTCTTCTCTTTTTTTTTTCTTTCTTCTCTTCTCTTTTAACACAAACTGCAGGACATAAGATTAAGTTTCCAGAGTAAGGATAACTTCGCTACTATTGGCAATGAAGTTGGGCTGTCACTTCCTTTGACACTGTGACATGTTCGTTTTTTCCTACGTAAGAAAACTTCAAGCCCTGGCCAGATATCTGTTGGTTAAAGGGTTGTCCCAACACACCAAGGTTGTGGGTTCCATCCCCAGTCAGGGCACGGCAAGAATCAACCAGTGAATGCATTCATAAGTGGAACAACAAATTGATGTTTCTCTCTTCCCCTCTCTCTTTACAACCAATGAAAAAATGAATTTAGAAAACTTCATTTAAATGCATTTGGCACTTTATTTTCTCTTAGTGGAATTTCATTGGCCTCATTTTGGAATTTAGGATTAATATTCCCACTCCTTCTTTGCGTAGCTCCATTTATTTGACCCAATCCCTTTAGCCCCACCCCCTTTTATTTTAATGAGATTCCCCAGGCTGCTGCTCTTATTCTACTTCCCATCTTTCATACAACACACATGGCATCTGAAAGGAAGTACAACTTACAATGCCTTAGGTCAGCATAGGGATGTCAGGAGCTGATCCAGATATGACCTAACATATAAACCAGTTTTATTTTTTTTAAAGATTAAAAAATTTTTTTTCATTATTTCTAGAAAGAGGGGAAGGGAGAGAGGCAGAGAAGGAGAGAGACATCAATGTATGGTTGCCTTTTACCTGACTCCAGCCACAGATCTGACTGGAGACCTGGTTTGCAACCTGGTTATGTGCCCTGGCTGGGAAATTGAACCTGCAACCTTTGGGTTCGCAGGCCAGCGCCTTACCCTCTGTGCTACCACCCAGGTAAATCAGTTTTTATATAGGCTCAATTTTTATACAGGTATCGAGCAATTAATTAAGATGACAGTTTTTCACTACTGGTTTCTGTAATATACCAGCTGCATTTATGAAACATATAAAGTGAGGTGAGATTACACTTAACAGTGCAGAAGCAAGGAGCTCCTGCTGGCATGTTCTGGGAGAGGGAGAAAGGATCAGATGGAAAGATTGTGAGAAGAGGTCACTGAGGCCCTGCATTTGAGTCTTGGCCTTGTCACTTTTAATCATGTGACCCAGCTTCTCTGAGTTTGTTCCTAGCAATAAAATTGGAATACCTGAAAAACATGACCATTAAATGAGATTATGGTTGATCCTTGAACAAGTCGGTTTAGGGGCCTGGATCCCTCACCCACCACCAACTGAAAATCTGGGTATAACTTTTGACCTCCCCGCCTAAACTTAACTACAGTTGTCCCTCAGTATCTTTACGCAGGGGATTGGTTCAAGGACCCCCAGCAGATACAAATCTGTGGATGGAAAATACTGTTTGTGATTGGTAGTTGGTTGAATCTGTGGATGAGGAACACAGGGATATGGAGAGCCAATATATTTATTGGAAAAATCCATGTATAAGTGGTCCTCTGTATGTAGTTCAAACCCCTATTTAAGGGTCAACTTTATATATAACATTATAATTAGGAGTGGTGAACACATAATATAGTTTTCAGATGCTGTGTTATGGAGTCATGTACCTGAAACCGGTATAATTTTGTTAACCAGTGTCACCCCAATACATTCAATGAAAAGGAAAAAATAAATGATCTGATTTTTTGAGAAAAAGATATTGTAATTATATATAACACATATGAAGTATCTTGCATGTATAGAATGATACAAAGATTACTTGCCCTGTACCATTGATGAACATTTTATCTTTTGTACATATAACAGTATTTACCAGGCTGTATTTATACATACAACTAAATTTTCAAACTTAATTGCTAGTCTTAAAATGGAACTGGTAGTTGGACAGATGGGGAATAATGTATTTTACTGTCTATCATATGTTCTATACATGGTATTTAATTGGTTAAACAGACGATCTTTCCTTTGAGATAAGGCTACTGAAGCTTAATCTTGCCTGAGACAGTAAGTTTATAACCCATAGGGCTTTTATTTGATTAAAACATTCACGCTCTTTCCCACACCACACATATGAATTTCTGTATTCTCTCCTTTTCTATTTTAAGTGATGAAAGAAAAAGCTTTCATTATCAGTAAATAATCATATGACTGAGGAATCCTACTTTGCCATTTTAGTAGAATACCCATTATTAGGACATATGGTCAAAATGAATACAGTAAAAATTATAGTGTAGTAAAAACAATAAGGTACATGTCAGAAATATAACCCACTTGCAATTTTTCTAATTGTTTTGATTCACTTAGGACTAGTGCTTAGAAACTTCAACAGCTACGTAGCCAAAGGGCAGAAATATTTATGTTGAATAAAAAAGCCACTAATAGGGGGAAGGGGAGAAGGGGGAAAGACGGGGAAGGGTCTAGTTAGAGAACTTGTATAAATGACCCATGGACATGGCCAAAGGGGGATTGATTGTGGGAGCAAGGGGTGGGTGGGGCAGTGGAGAGCAATGGGGAAAATTGGGACAGCTGTGATAGAACAACAATTTGAAAAATGAAACAAAAAGGCCACTGATATTTTTGACAATCATCTGCAGCTGGATTTACCTACGTCAACCTTTCTGAATTCTGAGACACAGGTTGAACAAATGTGAATATACTTTATGGATCAATGCAACAGGATATTTGACAGCAGTGTAGTTCAGTGATCAATCCAATTTTGAATAACTGCTTTCCTTTTGAGTACTTTGAAGCTGAATTTTGTGCACTAGATCCTTTTGAGACAGGAACACAGTACCAGCACAAGATCTTTTTCCTACTCTGTATCATGTAATGTCAAGTAAGCAGGTGAATAACTACAGGTTTTTTTTTATAGTACCTAGTGAAATATTACAAAAATATGACAAGTAAATTCTTAAACACAAATAGCATTCTCAAAGTTTTGTCAAAGTAGACTAACATGTGGCATAATCCAATCACGTTATGCATTTGGAAAAAGAGACCTTAGACTTACCTTTTTAAAGAAAACTTTACTAGTTCAGTTAAAAAATAATGCATTTCTAGTCCTGGCTGGTAGCACAGTGAATAAGGCACCAGCCTGCAAACCCAAAGATCGCTGGTTCGATTCCCTACAACCAGGCTGTAAGCCAGGTTTCCTGCCAGGTCCTTAGCTGGAGGCAGGTGAAAAGCAACCATACATTGATGTTTTTCTCCCACTCTGCCTCTCTTCCTTCCCCTCTCTCTAAAAATAATAAATAAAATCTTGAAAAAATAATACATTTCTGGGATAAACCTCAGGGGGTTATCCCCTGAGGTATGTGTTAACTTTTGAGAGAAACAATTTGACATCTAAACAGATATGTCAACTGGTGGTCAGTGGTGCCAATTCAACACCAAAAGAAATTGTCAATTTGTGACAGTGAGGAAGAAAATTTTAGGACTTCCAGTCAAGATGGCAGCACAGGTAAACACAGCTCATAAGGAGTTACACAACCACATTGAAATTACAACTGAAGGGCAGAACCACCATCACTCAGAACCACCAGAAACAGATCTGCATGGAAGTCCTACAACTACTGTCAAGACTCATAGGAGGGGTAGAGATGCAATACGGGCGGCTCCAACACCCGCATGTGGGGGATAAAAATGGGGATATCTCAGGAGCGAGGGGTCCCAGCCCTGCACCATGCCCCCAAACCCAGGGTTCCAGTGCCAGGACAGTAAGTCCATACCTTCTGGCTACAAAATAAGTGGAGAATTGAGGCTATAGAAGACAGAAATTGCTGGGATCCCTGAAAGTTCCTCTTAAAGGGCACACACAGAAACTTACTTGGACTCATGCCTGAGCTCCAGCACAAGTGCAGCAGATTGAAAGGCATCAGGAACATATGGAGAGGACCTAAATTATCTGGCATCAGGGTGAGAGCTGGGAGGCTTCCTCTCAGACAGAAGTGCTGGCAGAGGTCATTGACCCTTTTCTGAGCCCTCTCTTCAGTCAGCAGGTGGGCAAGACTCCATCAACCTGGTTCACACTGTTTGCCCCACCCAATTTCAGGCCCACCCAGGCTGTTTTCATCAACTTTTCTACACAAATGGCTTGTCTTGGCCCACGCTTCAGATTTGCATAAATTCTCTCAAACAAGCAGCATCTGACCTCAGCGATACCTTTACCTCTAAGAGGCCCCAGGCCCAGTACTAGCAGCAGCCAGCCATGGTTCACAGCTTGCCTGGCCTGGGCACCTCCAAGCCCAGCACAAGCAGCAGCTACCTGCAGACTGCTTTGTAGTTTACGCTGGGAGGGCCTGGACAGAGCACAGGTGGTGGCTGACCTTGTACGTGCCAACAGCAACCCAGGCTCAACTACAGGGGAGAGGGTGTACACAGCCCATGTAGTGGGTGCACCTTGAGTCCTCAGCTTAGGGAATATGGGAGGCTATGCCACTGGACCCTCCAGAACACCTATTACATTAAGCCCCTCTATCAAGCATGGGAGATGTAGTAGCTCTACCTAGTATAGAAAAACAAACACAGGGAGGCTGCCAAAGTGAGGAGACAAAGAAACATGGCCCAAATGAAAAAACAGACCAAAACTCAAAACAAGAAATAAATTAAAAAAACCCCACAACTGGGAGCAAAAAGGGGATGGATGTAATACAACAATACAATACAATTTAAAAAAAACAAACAAACTCACAACCCATATTGGAGAAAAGCAACCTCCAACCAGATGCAGAGTTTCAAATACTGGTTATAAGGATGCTCAAGAAAATTAACGAGGACCTCAGCATCATAAAAAAATTGAATACAGTGGTCAGAAACGAAGGATATACTAATTGAAGTAAAGAACAAGTGACAGGGAATCAACAGTAGAGTGGAAGCAAAAAACAACCAATCGGAACAAGAAAGAAAAAGAATTAAAAAATATGAGGATCATGTAAGGAGCCTCTGGGACAACTTCAAGCACACCAAAATTCGCATTGTAAGTGTGCCAAATAGACAAAAGAACAAGAGATTAGAAATCTATTTGAAAAAATAAATGAAAAACTTACCTGACTTGTTGAAGGAAATATACAAGTTGAGGAAGCACAAAGTCCTATACAGAATGGACCCAAAGAGGAACACACCAAGACACATAATTAAAATGCCAAAGTTTAAAGTCAAAGACTCTACAATACAGCAAGAGAGAGGCAGTTAGTTCCCTACAAGGATGCTCACATTAAACTGTCAGCTGATTTCTCAAAAGAAACTTTGCAGGCTGGGAGGGATTGGCAAGAAATATTCAAAGTGATGCAAAGCAAGGACCTACAACCTAAACTACTCTACCCAGCAAAGCTATCATTTAGAATGGAAGGGCAGATAAAGTGGTTCCCAGACAAGAAAAAGCTAAAGTAGTTATCATCACCAAACTAGTATTTTGTGAAATGTTAAAGGGCCTTCACCAAGATCAAAATATAAACAATAAAATGGCAATACTTGTAAATACCTATCTATCATTTTGTTTTTGGGTCTAAAAACAAAATAAACAAGCAGAACAGAAACAGAGTTGTATATAAAGAGAATGTTTTAATGATTGCCAGATGGGAGGGGAGGTTGGGGGCATGGATGGATAAGCTGAAGGTATTAAGAAGTACATATTGGTGGTTACAGAACAGTTATGGGGGTGTAAAGTACTGCATAGGGAAGAGTAGCCAAAGAACATATACACAGGACCCATGGACATAGATAATGGTGTGGGGATGGCATGAGGGAGCTGGGGGTGGGAGCAGCAGGTGGAGGGAAAACTAATACAGTATAAATAAAATATATAACTTAAAAAAAGAAAGGAAGAAAAAAAAAAAAAGTCCTGGTTGGTGCAGCTCCGTTATTGAATGCTGGCCTGGGGATCTAAAGGTTACCAGTTTGATTCCTGATCAGGGCACATGCCTGTGTTGAGGGCCAAGTCTCCAGCTGGGGGTGTGCAAGAGGCAACTGATAGATGTTTCTCTTTCTCCTCCCTTCCCTTCTCTAAAAATAAATAAAATCTTTTTATTTTTTAAAGAAGAAATCTTTATTCAGTGCAAAACAGCTCAATTGTGATACAGCATGGCTGTGATAAAAGCACAGCTGTGGGGGGTCCTGGGGCTAGACCCCTATCTAGGTAGACAGCTGTGCTCTGCTCCAGTGAGATATCTTCATGTTTTAGCTCCATCCAGGAAAACATAGTCTTTGATGGAAAGGGGAAGTATGGTCTGAGAATCAGAGGGAAGCTGACTTACACAGGCATAAATCCCCACCCCTGGTTCCTACACGGCCTATCTTCATGCAAGTGAGGACTCCAAATCCTCCGTTTGATTGGTCCAAAAGGCACTGTCCTATTGGTCAGAATGGACTGACTTTGGCTGGGGAAGATGATGATAGGGGATAGAGCTGCACAGCTCTGAATAGATGGGGAAAGTGTCAGTTTTGAAACAGGACTCCTCTATAAGGGTTGGCTCAGATGACAAACAGTGCAGGCTTCTCCCCAAGGTGCAGTTTGCTGGAGAGGCCCTTGTGTAGTGGTTCCTAGCCTGTTTAAAAAAAAAAAAAAATTGTGGCCAATAAAGCCAGCAGGAGCTCTTCTGGGTAGGCACTTCCTTTCCCAGGGTCTACACTTTGCACTATCATAAAGACAACAACCTCTCTCAGAGAGGATTTTACTCAACAGTTATGGAAATATTTCTCCCCTATCATCACTTACACTTATGGCTTCAACAATTTATGTCATTTCTCTTGCTGTCTCTGCCTCCCTACTTCACCTCTATGGCTGACTACCAGTTCCTAATCTTTTTTTCCTGTCCCTGTCTTCTATTAGGTCCTTTTTTCTAAAACATACCGACTTGAAATGGAAGCTTTTGTAGCTTTCTCTTTGGCTTTTAGTTTCAGCTTGTGTTCATCTAGGCCTGCTATGTAACCAGTACTTATTTACACTGTATTTTCCCTCCTTGATTAAAAGGAACTGAGTTACTGCCTGTGGTCACTGGGTAGTAAGGTTATTTTGGGCCATGAGGGCTGGGGGCGGGATAGGCTGGGGGAGGTAGCTGAAGTCAGTTTCCTGTCTGAAGCTAATCTTTGGTTTTCAAATATCATAATCATTGCAACCTAATTCTCATTAGGAATAGAATTGGTATGTACACCCAACACCTCATCTAGTTGTTAATTATTTGCAATAACTCAGAAAAAAAAATCAGTGACTAAAGAGGAACATTATTTCTTTTTTACTCTCGGTTCCACATTTTAAAAATTAAATGGTCTGCATTTTGAATTAAGTGAAAAGGGTGAGAAAGGTCACTTTTTTTGCTTTGTATCTCAAAAACAAATCAATTTTTTTAGTCTGTAAATTTCAGACATTATAGTCCTGAAATCACCATGATATAACTGAAAACAATTCTGCCAGATTAAGGGTAGAGAGGAGAGGAAAAAAATGACTATATTAGAAAGCAGAAACATTTATCTGAAGTAACAACCTTGAGAAGTTAGTAGCTATGAGTTTTAACACCACAGAACTTTGAATATAAGGAAGGAGTGTGTGCATGGCTAGCTAATACGCAAGGTTAAGGAAAGTATTTATCAATCCACAGTAGCAAATTGACTGCTCACTGAGCACAAATTAAGAGGTCTATCAGGCATTTAATTTAATGAAGTTACTCAAGACACCCCCTTTCTTAAAGCATCTAGGAATCAGATGGCGGAAGATGGGTTAACATCTTCTTTATCAAATCTTGGCAAAGGGTATGCTGACAGGAAAGCTTTGCATGGTGAATGGAAGAGATATCACAGGAGTGGATAACTGATTCTCGTAATATTTAGGTCGTGATTTAGGTTAGGTCTTTATCTGCTTCCAGCTAGTGGACTGTGCAATCAGATTTGGTGCTTCTGTAATTTTCTTCTTGCATTCCTCTAGATTTCATATATTCTTAATTTCTTTTATAGAGCACTGTTTTTCCTTTGGAATAAGCCAATGTGGCAAAGGGAGACCAAAACGAAGTTAATAAATGGTAAAATAGTTTGGTTTTAAGGTTTTGGTGCATAACTTCAAGACATTTTCATAGAACATAGTGTTCTTAAATTAGGGTTAAAAGGAAGCTTCCCATTAGCATAATGCAGAGGAGGACCTTCTTTCAGGAAAAAGTAGGAATCCTAAGCTTGCGTCTACCAGGCATCTTCCTTCAGGCACTGAGATTGCAACCATCCAACAAATGGGGATAGGCAGAGACTTCAAAAGTCATAAATATACAATAGCTAATTTTTAGCGAGTCTGGCAATGAGTTCTTTCCATTCTCCCCTCTTCTTTGTGATGTATGTAGGAGTGAGTAGTTGCAATAGTGATTCTGGCTGTTGTCTAAAAAAGTTCTGACACAAGGCCTCAGTGTTACATATCACATACATCCCACAGTCATAGCTGTTTTGTTGAGCAGGGGCTTTCTCTTCCACAAAGGCCAGTTTGTCTCCTTTCCTGCCTAAGAAAGCCTCCAACTTTTCAGCTACCTGCTTTGCATGGACTGAGTTGCTCCTGCTATGGGAATCATAATGAAAAAAGCTATTTTTATCTTGGAGATAAACCAGCAAACTCCAGTGGGTTCCCCCAGCTGCCTGGTTGGAATTATCATTGATGGCTAAAAATACAACTCTCTTGTGAGGGAGGCCCAGGGGTTCAAGGAACATGGCGATCTCTGCTGGGTTGCTAGTGCACTTGATGAACTGGGTGACTTCAGGACTGATGAAGCAGGCTTTGTCAGAACAGTCGTGAAACTGACTGTTGGCAAAGTACTCGAAGGCAAACCCAATAATATGGTCGTTCAGCCAGCTTGGTGGATCCAACAGTGAGACATCTGATTGCCGCAGTAGACTGTCCATGTAACTCAAGACTACAGGATCCATCTTGTACCGACCAGGGCTGCTCAGGGATTCCAGAAGCTGAAAGAGAGGCAGAAGACAACATTTACAGTTAAACATGATATCTGGCTGTCAATTGGAGATCATAAATAATACCTACTCTCATAGTTTTTTGATAAAGATTAAATACAATTGGAAACTGTTTAACAACAATGCCTGGCTAAGAGTAAACATTCAGGAAACTGTAGGGTTAAGTGCTTAATGTTACAGTTAGGTAGAATATAAACTCTGGAAATTTTCTATGCTGAAACAGTAAGCATGAATTTTTACTTTCCTTTTTAACTATAGAAATTGTTTAAACTATAATTGCTTCACCAAACTCCATGGCATTAGCCATATTTTTTTTGCCCTTTAATGAATATGCATGTTAACAATGGCAAATTATTTTTATATTAAAGATGAATTTTCAAAGAGTCTAAAAGAATGTTACAAATTACCAAGGGAAACAGTTTCCATCTCAACATTAACTTTCAAGAGATAAGTATTGCTTCCTCATTCTGTAATGTGAAGTGACAGATTAGAGTTCTAGTTAAAAGGAACTGTAATTTTAAGAACAGAAAATCATGAGAGTAATAGAAATAAAAATTAATTTCTGATTCTGCCCAGCCAAGAGCATGAGTAATATAACATATCTTTGCCCATTTCCATCTTTAACCTCAAGGGCTAAGATAATGACTATGTAATGCTTATAATGTAAGTTATGACTTACATTATTTTGTTGTTGTTAGGTAGTATGGCACAGGAATCAGAAGACCTGGGACTAGCTCTGATTCTACCACTGATTTGCTGGTATTATATTAAGGAAGTCAGTTAACACATTGTTGACCAGTAGTTTTATGCAAGAGCTATACCATGTCATTGGCTACTTTTTCGTAACTGAACATGAGACAATCTAAATAAACTTCAATATACTTTATTTATATGCAATGTATTGAAATGAAACTTTGTACATACTTTCTATATAACTTTTAATAACTTTTTTTGTACGATAAACTATAGCATTCACCTATACGCAATGGTACGCAACAAGTTTTGTAAATATATCTAGTTTTGCTGTGTTTTCCTTTTGAAGAGCATACTCTACATGCTCTAGTGGGATTTCTTTTTATGCCAGTGACTATTTTTTCTAAAACGTGGTCTTTTAATTTTCCTGAAAACTTGAAAGGTGAGTCTTTGTAAGGCGCTCTTTTAGAGGTATCGGATGAAGTGCCAGGTTCTGGGCTGCATTCATTTGAATCATCAGTTATCCATTCCCTAGCAACTTCAAGTAGAAATTGTTTGTTTCTCATTTTACTTTGTAAATTGTAGTTATAGAGTAAATTTTGAATGCATTAAATAAAGCACAGTTTATATACCATTTTGAACTATTTTGTAAGATACTGTTTGTTTGCCAAATGCTGGTCTACTTGATTGACCCCTTTCATGGATTTGATGTAATCTAGTATGTATATGGATTTAAACATGTCATCTGTAGAATTCCTCTTTCACTTTCAATTTCTCCTTTATAGTACCACAGACCAGTGTTTTCTTTTATAAGACTATTTCAGCAGTAGACACGCTGTTGTGGTAATTATTCTGGTAAATATGATGCCAAAAATAAAGATATGGTTCTAAGATGGAGAGTATCATTTCTTATAGCTTTTTGCCTTTACCCGAAAAGATTTCAAAATTGCAAATGTGGCCAGTCTCACTTTCACAAAGCATTTTTACTATAATTCCATAGTTTGTTATCTTTGCTGGATTATATATTCTGAAGCTAATACATATATGATGTATTATATGGTATCATTGCTTCATCTAGGGATAACTCCTGTTTAGGTCTATACAAAGACTGAAATTTTGGAATAAAGTAATCCAAAAGAGGCCTAATTTTGTAAAGTCTGTCTTTATTAGATGTAGCTTGCGAATTATCACTAAGATGAAAAAAAGTAAGGATTTGCTTCAACCTCATTCTGATCATAGTTTTAGGAAATATGGATGCTTCAAGCAAAGGGTCCATTGACCAGTAATCTCTCCAATGTGATATTTTTGTCTGTCTCATCAATATCAATAAAACAAGAAACTTCTTCATATTACTAGTGGTAACTTCTGTCCATGGTAAAGTTTCAGCAGATGTTTTAACAAGTTCTTCCATTTGGCAGTGTTATAAATTGGTTTGAGAAGCAATTAAATTAAAAAAAAAAAAAATCATTACCAAGCCCTGGCTGGTGGTACAGTGGATAAGGCACTGGCCTGCAAACCCAAAGGTGGCTGGTTTGATTCCCAGCCAGGGCACATAGCCATGTTGCAAGCCAGGTCTCCAGCCAGGTCTGTGGCTGGAGGCAGGTGAAAAGCAACTGTACATTGATGTCTCTCTCCCTCTCTGCCTCTCTCCCTGAAAATAATAAAAAAAATTGTAAAAAAAAAAAAAAAATCATTACCAGAAAGTAAATCCGGCACTTCACTCACTAATACTCCGTGGAGCACTAAGTTCAATAATTACATCAGAAATATTTGTATAATCCTCCAAGGATGGTGTAATGTCATTTTCTGTCCTCTCTTCTTCAAAGTCATTTTCACTATCAGATTCTATCACATTTCTTTTTTGCCATTTTGGTGGTCTAACATCAGATTCATAACTATCTTCCAACAGACCATCATCTTCCACATCACTGCTAAATACTTCAAAGTCACTCAGACAATCAGAAAAAGTGTCTGCATGTAATTCATTGAAAAATTCTTTACCATCATGCTGCATATATCTGGCATTTTTTCAATGCTAAAATTATGATAAAACCCAGAATATCTAGAAAATTCATTTTTAAAATAAATACAACAGAATACAATTAAGAGAACTTTTACAAGCCTTGGCTGATGGCATGGTGGATAAGATGCTGGCCTGCGACCCCAAAGGTCGCTGGTTCAATTCCCCAGCCAGGGCACATAACCAGGTTGCAAGCCAGGTCTCCAGCCAGATCTGTGAAAGACAACCATACATTGACATCTCTCTCCCCCTAAGCCTCTCTCTAAAAAAATAATAAATAAAATCTTAAAAAAAAAAATCTTTGACAAAATCCTATATTACTCTGTTTTAAAAATTGTATAAGCTAATACAAATACAAACATGAGTTAACTCTTTATTGGTTAACAACATTTGGGCTTGAAAACACAAGTTTTTTCGTGATTGATCAACAATGTGTTAAGTTCTTATTATCCATAAAAAGGACATATATGTGCTTTGCATGTTTCAGAGAATTTGTAAAAAAGGCCAAATAATTTTGCTCAAAGGTATTAAAAGAGCACAGAATGTGTAAATGATATTTATGTCATTAATTGGATTTTATTAGTTAGATGATCAATTTGGATAGAGCTCCAAGCCAATGAAAGCAAACGAAATTTAGAAATAAATGTGCATTCATATAGTTGCTTACAGGTTATTTATTAATTATTGCATTATATTTTTTTCATACAAATAACTGTCAACCTACTGTTAACCCATCCTGTATTATCTTGTCCAAACAAAGGCATGACTTAGAGTAAGCCCAAGACAAGTCGTATCATAAGATTAACGTGCTCACGATCACCTGCGTAAGGTGCTGACCAAGACAGTAAGCCCAGCAACTATGGTTAGGTAACAGGATTTGGGCCTAATAGAGAGCTCACTGCTGTGCACTGACTTGGCGGCATGACAGTATTTCTAAATATCACAAACAATAAACTGTCATATGCAGAGCAATGCATATTATAAGAAAATAATACTAGTGTGAAAGATTGGGCTAAAATTATGACATCAATTTAAACAATTCTGGCCATTAGGCCAGTTATTTTACCACTTGTTTATACTATTAAAACAATAACATTCTGTGGCTCAACCATTTTCATATAATCACAATCCTGCATAAACCTATGTAAAAAATAAATATACAGTAAATAAAGTAAATGAACTACAAAGGACTAAAGGGGGTTTTATGTGCATACAGCATGTCATAATATGAACTACTTCAGAAACAATAAAAGGCTGTTTGTGGATGTATATCTATATATCTACAAACTGAGATGGCGTGAACTAGTATTTTCTCAAGAGGAAGAGTAATTTCAAGCAGACACACGGACTGGAGCCAGGAACAAAGTTAATGAGGCACAGAGCCCATTTGTTATGGGTGGGCCACAATTTGGCTCTAAGCTGTTGGGCAGCTAACCAGAAAGCATTAAGTTAAATATTCACAATGTCTGTAAGGTAAAAAAAAAAAAAAAAAAAAAAAAAAAAAGCCCTGGCTGGTAGCACAGTGGTTGGGGCGCTGGCCTGCGAACCCAAAGGTTGCAGGTTCAGTTCCCCAGCCGGGGCACATGGCCGGGTTGCAGGCCAGGTCTCCAGTCAGGTCTGTGGCTGGAGGCAGGTGAAACACAACCATACACTGATGTCTCTTTCCCTCTCTGCCTCTCTCCCTTCCCCTCTTTCTAAAAATAATGAATAAAATCTTAAAAAAAAAAAAAAGCAATTGATCAGGAAAGGTAAAAGCTTTAGTTCAGACAGTTTTCTTTCAAGAAATTTTCATAAAAGACATGGAGTGTCATAATGAATAATGTCCCCCAATATCCTTATAATAGATAAAATTGTTTCAGAGTTCTGTTTCTTCTAATGATCCTTAATATCCAGCATGATGAAAAATGTGCCAAGAACAATCTATATGGACAGTAGGTGTTCAGCCTGCTGCTGATCTGACTTCAGAGTATGTGAATATGGATGGAAAGGGAATGCCTGCACGTGCACCAAGCAAGATTCCCTCAATCACGCCCCATGCAGTCAATGAACCCTGCATAGTGGTGAATGCCAGACTACGCTGCCTAGCAAATACCTAGACCTGCTCTCTAAGCTGCCAGCTGAAATCAGATCCACATCTTAACAGCCAACCCAACTAGGGACAGGAGCCTACAAAAGGAAGAGTGCCTGAATAGATAGTCATCTCCTTTTGAAGGGAGTATCTATAGAGCCAGGACCAAGATTTTCTTCAGAAAATAGTTTTTGTCTGTTTAATTTTGAAAACATCCAACACACAGACAATGGGTCAATCAACAACCTAATTCTATTCCATACTGTATGGTTGTAATAGTTTAACCCCAACAATTCTAAAGCAAATAGAACTAAACTAGTCTTTGGAAACCACCCTTGGCCAAGAAAAAGAACTCTAAACTTCACATGTGAAGACTTGAATTTTAGATGCAGTTCTATTACTCATACAGTTCTGTGTAGTCATGAACTACTTAATTTCTTTTCTTTTTAAAATATTTTATTTATTATTTTTAGACAGAGGGGAAGGCGGAAAGGGAGAGAGATATCAGTGTATGGTTACCCTTCACCTGCCTCCAGCTAAGGACCTGGCTGGAGACCTGGCTTGCAACCTGGTTATGTGCCCTGGCTGGGAATCGAACCAGCGACCTTTGAGTTCGCAGGCCCGTACCTTATTCACTGTGTCACCAACCAGGGTCCTACATTTTAATGAAAGGTAAAAATAGAAGGACATGACCTAAACATGGGGAAATGATAGTAGGAATGGAGAAGCAAGGAAGAAAAGATATTGTAGATAGAATCAATAAGCAATCAGAGAAGGGTAGATTGGATAGGAAAGAAAAAATTGAGAAATAATCTAAGGGTTTTAGTTATAATGACTGGGAGGATGATGATCTCATTTTTCACCCCCAGGTCTGAAAGGTAAACACACTAGACTCTTTTTTTTTTTAAATTGATTTTTAGAGAGAGAGGAAAAATGGGAAAACATTGATGTGTGAGAGAAACACCCATTGTTTGCCCCCCAGAGGCTCCCTGACAGGGATTGAACCTGCCACCTTTTGGTGCATGGGACAGTGCTCCTACCAAAGGTGCCGCTCAGCCAGGGCAATGATCTCATTATTAATGGGTGAGGAAAAAGGAAATGGAAGGGAACCTTGCAAAAAGACCGAGAACCAACCATCTAGAACCATCCTAGGGATATTTCCTTTCTATAAAGTGAGCACTGTGCTTAGAATATCTGAAGTAGAATAAATGTTTGCCAGAGGAGCGAAACGTTCTAAAAATGGAGTCAGAAAATACAGAGTAGGGGAAAAAAAAGAAATAAGGCCACTTATGATTTTTGTGTTGTCTGTGATACCCCATTTTTATTTTGTTTTTGTCTATTGTTCACCTCTGTTGATTAATAGTAAACTTCAGAATTAAAAGAACTATGTACTTGGTTTTGGTGGATAGTAAGGAATATTGGAGGTGAGCTGGGGAGACAATGACCTCCTCAGAATTCTATTTGTAAAATCCCACAAATTATAGTTATATATTTTGGGGCAGGGAGGCTTTGGATCCAGGCTCTAACTTTGCCACTAGCTATCTACATGACCTGGGCAAGTTATTTGTCTTCTTTCTGGACCTCATTCTACTCATCCGTAACATAAGGTAATAATAAAACCTTCCTCACAGGGTTGTTAAAGTGATTAAAAATTAGGGAAACCAGTCTGCACAATATCTAGTATGCAGCAGGCTCTCAAAAAAAGTTAGTTTCCTTCCCGTTCCCTATAGTTGGGGTGTTAATAGTAGACCTTAAAATTTTCTTAAAAATAGGCCTTGCTGGTGGCACAGTGGATAAGGTGCTGGCCTGTGAATCTAAAGGTCGTTGGTTTGATTCCCAGCGAGGGAACGTAGCCAGGTTGCAAGCCAGGTCTCCAGCCAGGTCTGCAGCTAGAGGCAGGTGAAAGGCAACCATATACTGATGTCTCTCTCCCTTCCCCTCTCTCTAAAAATAATAAATACAATCTTTAAAAAATTTCTTGAAAAATAAATCATCTGTTTGTCTGTTTCCATAAAGCCACAAAGTCATATGAAGGATAGATCTGGCCCGGGCACAACTCCATGCTCTTGTGCTTTACCCTTGGCATACAGAGCGTGAATGCTAAACGCCAGAGAAAATGGTTTTCTACACCTCAGAGTGAAGCATTGAGGTTAATGTGTTGTCAGTATATACAACCCTGTGAATACTGGGTATCTTCCTACTTGTGTAGTGAAATGAAACTAATATTAAATCCATAGTATAGAACACTTGCTAAACGAAAGTTTATTTTAACGAAAGGAAGAGACTATTTTTTTTTTGTATTAATTTAAAAATCCTTAAAATACGTACTACTTGAATATTTGTGTGTTATAAAGACAGGATAATTGAATACTAAGGCTCGGCCTCTTACAATGCAACAGGTTCAGAAGCTCTACCTAATAAACAGACAAACACAGGGAGGCCATCAAATTGAGGAAACAAAGTATTGCTCAAATAAAAGAACAGATCAGAACTCCAGAAAAAGAACAAAGCAAAAAGGAGATAGCCAACCTATCAGGTGCAGAGTTCAAAACACTGGTGATAATGACACTCAGAGAGATTATAGAGTATGGCAAATACATAAAGGAAGAAATGAAGGCTACACTAAGTGAAATAAAGACAACTACCCATGGAACCAACAGTGAAGGGGAGGAAGTTGGGGTTCAAATCAATTAATTGGAACATAAGGAAGAAATAAACAGTCAACCAGTACAGAATAAAGAGACAAGAATTCAAAAAAAACAAAACCAAACAAACAAAAAACCAAGAGAATACTCTGGGACATCTCCAAAAGTGCCAACATGTGAATCATAGAGCTGTCAGGCGGAAAAGAGGAAGAGCAAGAAAATAATAACTTATTTGAAAAATAACTGAAGAAAACTTCTCTAGTTTGGCCAAGGAAATAAACACACAAGTCCAGAGAGCAGAGTCCCAAACAAGTTGAACCCAAAGAAGGCCACACCAAGACACATCATAATTAAAATGCCAAAGGCATTTTTAAAAGCAGCAGGAAAGGTACCTACAAAGGAGTTCCCATGAGACTATCAGCTGATTTTTCAAAAGAAACTTTGCAGGCAAGAAGGGCCTGGCAAGAGTATTCAAGTGATAAAAAGCAAGGATCTACAACTAAGATTACTCTATCCAGCAAAACTATCACTTAGAATTGAAGAATAAAGTGCTTCCCAGAGAAGGTAACACTAAAGGAGTTCATCATCATCAAGCCCTTATTATATGAGATATTAAAGGGATTAATTTAAGAAAAAGAAGATCAAAACTATCAAGAGTAAAATGACAACAAACTCACAACTACCAACAACTGAATCTAAAATCAAAAACAAAAACAAACTAAGAAAACAACTAGAACAGGAACAGACTCATAGATATGGAGATCATATGGAGGATTATCAGCGAGGAGCATGAAGGGGGAGAATGGAGGGAGAGATACAGGAATTAAGAAGCACAATTGGTATGTACAAAACAGATAGGGGGATGTTAGCAGTAGAAAAGGCATTGGGAGAAGCCAAAGAACTTACATGTATGGACCAGAGACATGAACTAGTGGAGGGGGGACTGCTGGAAAGAATGGGAGTATTGGGCAGCAGGGACAAACTGGGACAACTGTAATAGCATAATCAATCAAATATCTTTAAAAAGTAGTAAAAAATTTAAAGGGAAAATTTATAACTCAATAGGAGCCATTGTGATTTCCTTCTGATGTAAGGCAAGAAGCTGCTGGTTCAGTAGAATAAAATACTAGGTTGGGCGTCAGAAGACTTGAAATTCAGCTCAGCCCTTCAATTAACCACCAGTTGTTTGACTCCAGAGAAGACATTAATCTTCTGGGTCTTTGGTTTATCACCTGTATACTGGGATTTGGAGCAGATAAATAAATAGTGGTTCTACCTAGGGTTAAACATCAGAATCATATATGGGAATTTTAAAGAACATATATGATCTATTTCTAGGGTAGGGTCTGGGTACCTGTATTTTTAACATGTTTCCAAGTGATTTGCCAATTTCAAAATTTGCTATCCTCTTAAAAAATCCTGAAAAAATTCTCATTTTCTTGTCCATGGGTCAATAAACCACAGCCCACAGACTAAATGTGCCCCCCTGCCTGTTTTTGTAAATAAAGCCAAACTGGAACACAGTCATGCTCATTTATTTATATATTGGCTATGGCTGCTTTTGAGCTACAAGAACTGTTTAACCAGCAAAAGCTAAAATACTTACTGTTTGGCCTCTTAAAGAAAAACTGTGCCAATCCCTATAGGCCACCCTTATGTAACCCACTTAAACTTCTAGGTTGAATTAATTTTAAGATCTTTTAATGGTCTAGTAAAACATTTGGGGCTATTTATAAGACTATCTTAAAGGCATTTTCCAGGTGGAATAACTAATATTTAACTAGAGGGGTCACTGTTGGTGGTTTCAATCTGGATGTTTGATAAGAAAATGATTGAAAGTACAAATTACAGTGGGTATAAATAATAATTATCTAATATACAGGTGCATAACTGAATATTTTAAAAAAGATTTTATTTATTCTTTTTAGAGAGAGGGATAGAGAGGGAGAGAGACATAAATGTATGGTTGCCTTTCACCTGCCTCTAGCCATGGATCTGGCTGGAGACCTGCTTGCAACCTGGTTACGTGCCCTGGCTGGGGAATTGAACCAGCGACCTTTGGGTTCGCAGGCTGGCTCCTTATGCATAACTGAATATTTATAAGATCAAAAATATATATGAGGACCTTAATTAACAAGCATTTCATAAGGTGCTGACATAAGAAATGTCCAAACCTGTAAAGAATTTTTATGAGTTTATTTGAGCCAAACTGACAACAATTGCCAGGAAGCAAAATCTCAAGGGATTGAGAAAACTCTGGAGAATTGCAATTTTGCATCTTATTTTACACGTTAGGGGGTTACAGGAAATCCACTGGTGATTAGAGTTGGAAGAAAGCAAAGGAGGGAATATCTGGGATGGGATAAAAAGTAAAATGGATTAACACATACTTTTTTTACATTGGTGGGTACAGGATAGTTAACAATTAACAATGGCAATAACCACAATGAGGGATTTTGTCCTCTCTGCTCTGGTGCAGTGACTGTGCCCTAAGTTGGAAAAAGAAAACTACCGTGACATTCCAAAGGTATATTGTAGATACAAAAAGACAATAGACTTAGCTAAGGTACAGACTGACCTTTGTCAGGGAAGATACCTCGTTTTAATTTCAGACCATCCTTTGTGGTTACTTTAGATCTCTAAGTTTGTAAGGCCTACCATGCAGGCCTCCTCTGAGCTTGTCAGGTTTAGTATGTGGCTATTAAATGAAGTAGTGACCCAAGTAAGTTTGTTTAACCTTACAGCCCACTTGAAAACATACTATTCTAGAATTGTGACTTTTACTAATTTTCCCTCTATTTAGTAAGAGTTGCATAAAAAAAAAAACAAAAAAAAAAAAAAACAATACAAAATGAAACAAAAAATATAACAGCCTCATTTGGTTATGTTTTAAAAAACATTACAAAGTGCAAAGTGTAATTGTTCTACTCTAAGTGAAGATTATAAAAAAGTTAGTAGTTTCTGAGTTCCCTTCCTCACTACCTTTAGCTTTTGTTTCAAATTGTATCAGACTATAAATGCTCACTAATGTGGCCTGTGCTTCTCTAATGGATATACATGGCTATGTGCCAGCAGATATCAATAAACACACCAAAAATAAACACAGGCTAATCACAGTACACCTTCCTAGAGCTTTACTTTCACTAGCTTTGGGAGAACAGAACTGAGTGATTTAATTGTTGACTTTAAATATTTTAATTGGTAACATCTTTTTCTCCTTTTTCTATCAACATTTTATTATGAACATTTTTATTTTAAAAACTTAAATAACATATTATTGACATAAACATGGACATATTGTAGCCTGAAATGCAAATCAACATGAATTTTAAAAAATAAAATATGAGATTCCCAGAGAACTTTTGCATCAGTGGCAGGCAATTTTCTTTGCTTCATTCACTCTACTCTGCTGGCTGGGATAGATACTTCAGTGGAATAGTCTAGTTACTGCCCAAAGGTGATAAGCCCCTGATTCTTGGAGGTAGACTCCCTAATAATTAATAAAGGCATGAGCATAAGCTTATGCTTTACTAGCTTAAATCTGAATAATAGCACATTTATTTATTTGGTCAAAATATATTGATTGGTGTGTTTATGTGTGCCAACTTTTCCTGTAATAATTAGACCAGATATTGAACCTAGCATTTATAATGAAATACAGACAACACAACAGACTTTTATTTTCTTCACACTTCATGTCCAATGGATAATAAGTCCTGTGGATTCTACAGCCAAACTACACTGGTATCTTGGTACTCAGTAATTTGTTCCGGAACTTGTGATGAGTGCTGAATCCAAAGAGTACATTTTCTCTTGTGGGGCTGCATTGTGACTTATACAAGTTCTAGCAAGGGAGATGCGTCCCAAGCAAGGGCCAAATACTTAAATAATTTTTTAAAATCAAAATGCAATGAGTACAGGGTTTACTGAGTTTTGAAGCTGATGAGTGCTGAGGTGTGATTGTATTCTGAATCTGTCCAATGCTTTCCATCTTCACTACTCTCACTTCATTGAAATCCATCATTTCTTATCTTGACCTAGCCTAACAGGTCTCTTTACTTCCACTATTAATCCCTTTGGTAATTCTCCACACAACTGTCACTGTGATTGTTAGAAGTTGAGGCAGGTCATGTCTGTCCCTGTTTAACACAGACTATCACATTGAAAAAAAAAGCAAATTCCCAACCCTAGCTTTCAAAACCCTGAATGATCACATGGCTTCAGCTACCTCTCCTATGACTCTCCCCTTCACCCTTGAAGCTCCAGCCACAGCAGTGTTTTTATATTCCTCAAGCATGCCATACTTCTCCCTGTTAGCATGGGTAGCTTGGTTATTAATAAAGGAAGGGAGCAAATGGAATCACACATGAAGCCTAATAAACTAGGGGCTGAATTGGACATTAAACCGGACTCGCTATGAAGTTGCAGCCTCGGGCCTGGTGAGATGGGGGCCACTGTTGGCTGGAGCACTCACCTGAGACCTGTGGCCCGCCCTGTGCTCCTGTCTCCTGCTGCAACTGCACCTGCTCATCTTTGCCCTGGGAACCATGTGGGCCCAGGGTGCTAGGTTCCTCTAACTGTGGAGCATACATGGAAAATCACTGCCTCTGAGACCCAAACCTCCCAGAACCTAGCCCTCAATAATGCTCCTGCAGGTATACAGGGTGTGCGCGATCAACTGGCAAAATTTTAGTAAAATAAACATACTGTAAGTGTTATATTTTGAAATAAATTTATTCTTATATGTAAATACATAAGTATAGTCATTTTTAAAGTTGTTCAAAAAAGTCTCCATTTGCTGCAATAATAGACTCAATTCGACTTCAGGATCATGAGCACGCTTTAATTAACTTTTCTTTACCCTTGGACATCATCACGTGTTCAATCTTAGTTTTAACAGCTTCTTTTTTGGAATGAGGTTGTTTATTAACTTCTCTCTCACAAATGCTTCATACATAATAGTCTAAAGGATTTGCATCTGGTGAACTAGGTGGCCAGATTTCCTTTGACCAGAATTCAGGGACATTGACACTGAGAAATTCTAGCATCTTTTTGGCATTATGTGCTGGTGCATCATCTTGTTGGAAGATAAAATGACATCCATTTGTGACTTGCTTGGTCCATGGTACAACTACTTCTCTCAAAACATCAAGGTAAACATCGTGGATCTTCACGGATGATCTCCTGGATTCTGTGTACAGTATCTGGTCTTGTGCGATCCTTGTGTACCTTATGTGTTTTCCTTGTTGGTGTGGCAACATCAGGATCAGCATCATACACCTTCTTCACATTGTAAACTGTAGGTAAAGGGATGTTACTGAAGTCTACAATTTCTTTTGCAGTTACCCTGCATGCAGCCCAGAAATGATGGTTGCTCTAACATCGTATTTCTTCAACATGATGGCTGCTCTCAGAATTTAATACTTTATATCTGAAACAATGATGTTGAACCATAACCTTAGAAACATAGCTTTTCAAAATTGGTTAAGAAGCATGTGAAATAAGGAGATGCAAAAGTATTGCCAATTAATTGTGTGCACCCTGTACGGTAAATAGAACGTATTTACTTGCAAGAACTCACAAAAAATGGGAAGGTTTATATTAAACCAATTGGGAAGATAATGATTTTAAAAGAATCCCCACAAGGGATTCTTGAGACTAATCTTGAGACTGATTGACTATTAATCTCTTCGACAACTTCTGTGCTCTCTCGTACCTGGGTACCCAGCAATATATGATATCCTATTGTCTCTGCCTGGCTGGCATAGCTAATATACATAGGTCCCCTATCTTTTATTTTTTATTTTAAGTAATTTTTATAAGTCAAACTGATGACATATGTCAGGGAATAAGATCTCAAATGCTCCTGGGTCACCTGTCTTTTAAAATACCTTTCTGGGGGGACTTTTGGTATGGTTAGCTAAGGCTGTAGGCCATCAAGATTGTCCATGGGAAATTAAGGTCTCCTGACTGAGCAAAGTGAACCCAAATGGCAGTGTCTGCCCTCACAAGATGGGGTAACACTCCCATCTGGACATAAACTGTATTGTAATCTTAGGGAAGGCCTTTGTTCCTGTCGGGAAAGGGGGCAGGGCATGGGCCTTGGGATGCCAAGGCCAGCAAAGGAGTTGGCCAAAGGACACAGAGTGGGCCATCCCAGGTTCTAGCCATGCAATGGGGGAGGGAAAGCAAGGAAGTCCTGAGGACACTCATACCTCCCTCAGCTCTGAAAACAATGGGCAGTACCACCTCCATCCAAGTGCCAGGGAGGACCTCTTCTAGTATGCACACTTGCCAACTGGGAGGAATTTAACCCTGGGTCCCTCAAGAAAAAGCCTTACAGATAGTTGGCTTTATAATACCAAAGTCCTTCTAGGAGAAGCTTGAATTCCCTTGTACCTTTGAGATGCAAATACCTGGTGTTCAAGAATCTGGGCCATCTTTTAAAATGTAAATTTCTGGGAGGTAAATCTTATCAAGAGAAAAACCTTAGCCATCCGAGCAAATCAACTTAACTTATTTCAGCTGTTAAACATTGCTAGACAAGTCTTAAGTTAACCTGCTTTTAGCTTTTTATTACAGAGGAACTATTTGGCTTGGCCAAAGTTTGTTTTTTGTTTTTTTTTTTTCTGTAAGATGGCTCTAGTAACAGTTTTCTTTAACTTCATTCGAAATAATTTTGTTAGATTGTATTGTGACAGCTGTCATATCTGTGTGCATTTCAGCAAAACTTATCAAAATCGGTGAATTTTTGTGTAGCCATTTTACTATCGAAGAAGGAAGAAAATATGCAACATTTTCAGCATGTTATGTTTTAGTATTTCAAGAAAGTGTAACTGAAACGTGAAAAAAGATTTGTGCAGTGTATGGAGAAGATTCAGTGACTGACTGTGTCAAAAGTGACTTATGGGAAAACATTATTGCCAATGATACCTCCGACAAGGGTTTGATCTCCAAAATACATAAAGAACTTGTAAGACTCAACACTAGAAAGACAGACCACCTAATTAAAAAACGAGCAAAGGACCTGAACAGATACTTCTCCAAGGAGGGCATAGAGAGGGCCCATAGGCATATGAACAGATGCTCAACATCATTTGCCATCTGAGAGATGCAAATTAAAACCACAATGAGATACAATTTCACACCTATCAAAAGGGTCATCATTAACAAATCAACAAAGAACAAGTGCTGGTGAGGATGTGGAGAAAAGGGAACCCTAGCGCACTGTTGGTGGGAATGTAGATTGGTATAGCTACTTTGGAAAACAGTATGAAATTTCCTCAAAAATTTGCTTTGATCCAGTGATTCCACTGCTAGGATTATACATGGAGAATCCTGAAATACCAATTCAAAAGAACCTATGTACCCCTATGTTCATAGCAGCACTATTTACAATAGCCAAGTTCTGGAAACAGCCTAAGTGCCCAACAGTGGATGAATGGATCAAAAACCTGTGGTACGTTTACACAATGGAATACTATGCAATAGAAAGAAAGAAGGGACACCTATCTTTTGCAACATCTTGGATGGAACTGGAGAGTGTTATGCTTAGTGAAGTAAGCCAGGTGGTGAAACACAAATACTGTATGATCTCACCTAATGCAGGAAGCTAATGAACACAACAAATGAGCAAAATAGAACCAGAGGCTTGGAAACAAGGAACAGACTGACAGTGACCAGAGGGGATGGGGAGGGAGAGAGGGAGGTGAGAAAGGGGAGAGTATAATCAAGGAGTCAATATAAATGACCCAGGGACATGGACAACATGTGGGGACTGACTGTGGGAGATGAGATGTGGTGGGCAGGGCAGGGGGAAAAGTGGGGTAACTGTAACAGAACAATAATAAAGAGAAAATGACTTGCAAGTTTTGTGTTGGAGATTTCTCTTTGGACGATGTTTGCAATTGGTAAACCAGTTGAATTTAATAGGGATCAAATCAAAACATTAACTGAAAACAATCAATGTTGTACCACACAGTAGATAGATAACATACTCAATATATCCAATCAATAAAGATTGGCCCTGCCTGGGTAGTTCAGTGGGTTGAATGTTGTGTACTATGTCAAGGTTGCAGGTTGGATCTCCAGTCAGGGTACATATAAGTAGCAGCCAACAAATGTATAAATAGGTAGAATGACTAATCAATGCCCCACCCCCCCATGCAAAATCAATAAATAAAAATTTCAAAAAATATAAATAGAAGTTATTGGTGAAAATGAAAAATATGCCTTTTATTTTATGGAAAAACTAAATGGGACTTTTTGGTCAACCCAACACAAAATAAATCTGAAGCTGTTAATAAATGTCTTAAACCTTGTTAGAAGTATGTCTCTTAAAAATTTAAGTTATCAAATTTGTTTGCTGATCTAATGAATGCTAATTGCTTACTTTTTGGTTGTATTAATACAAAGTTGGAGTTTGGTTCTTTTCCACTGTTAAAGAGAATACAGATTTCCCTTTTGCCTTATAGTTCTCTCCCTACCTTATCCCTCCAGAACTTGGGAATTCTTAATGAGTGAGTCATAGCAATACGTTTGTTCGGATGAATTCATTAAGAATTTGTTCTTTTTATAAGAGGACATATAAAACCAGTTTCCAATTATGGTTTTATTAACCAAGACTGACTGGAATGTCATGCCTGAGAGACACATGCTTGAACTATGGATGTCACCATCAAGCTTCAAGGAATTAAGAATGACTTTACAAGCTGATGAAAGCTCATTGGAGAAATAGCCAGGTACCATGCTTATTCATGCAGTTCATGGCAGTTTTTGCAGGTAGGAACAAAAGATGCTTTCCTGAGACAAGAAAGAAACCTCAAGGAATTTACCCAAACCTGTAGGCTTTGCAGGCAAAGCTTGATGGCAACTGTGTGGCTTGGCTTGGCTTGTTGCCCTGACAAGCTTATTAAAGCTCACTCTGAAGGTTCCTTATGAGATTCTGGCAACACAGATTTAAGAGCCCCGTAGCTCTAGCTGGTGGCTCAAGGGATCGGCACCGGTATGCGAATCCAAAGGTCACTGGTTTGATTCCCAGCCATGGCACATAACTGGGTTGCAAGCCAGGTCTCCAGCCAGGTCCATAGCTGGAGGCAGGTGAAAAGCAACCATACATTGGTGTTTCTCTCCCTTTCTTCCTTCCTCTCTGCCCTCCTCTCTAAAAATAATAAAATCTTTAAAAAAATAAATAAGAGCCCAAATGGTTATTTTTCTTGTTGTGTTTATGCAAATAACCCGGCCAAATTAAAACGGAACTTAATGCAGTAAATAAATTGGTCTTAATTTGACTCTTTAATAAACAAGAGTGGCTTGAGGGAGACAAAGACAAATTGTGTTTCCTTAGAATCTGTAATGCACAGTTATGGAAATTAGCCTCCAGTTCTGTTAATTCTCTTCAAAGTTTTGGTTTTCCTGAACGGAATTATGAATTCTTCTAGTTTTCTTCAAACCTTCAAACTATTATTTTTTTTTCTCCCATTCTTTGACTTGGAATCATTAAGAACTAAAGTTTTTTTCCCCTTAATGCTGTGTATACCATATAGAATTAATTTAGCACCTGATGACTTCACCAGAGACGTTCAAACTGCAGACAAGGAGAATCAAACTGTCACTGCTTGCTTTCATCCTGGCAAAAGCCTATATATACACCTGGAAGTTTTCTTGACTGGAGGTCTTATAGACTCAGGAACTGGTTTATGATTTGCTGTGTTCAATAACCTTCGTGTTTTTGTTTCTTTTGTTTTCATTGGCATACTCCTTATTCAATACCTGGTTGCTTGTTTCCACAGTATAGGCCTCACTTTGGAAGCTCATTTGCATTGCTGCCTCCTGAAATAGGACTCAGTGGTTTGGCTAAATTGACTTCCTGTCAGGACTAGATGGTTAAGTTGGTAAAGCATGGAGTGGTTTGTCAGCTTTGTGCCAATAATGTAAAATATTATTTAAAAGGTGGGACTTCAGTAACCGAAGTTCTGTAGCCTTGAAATTGCTTTAGGAGATATTGATTTTAAATTGCCCATTGGGAAACAAAGACTTGGAACATTTGACCCTCTCTCTTTACCCACAGATTAAGGCAGAAAGGAGCAGCTTCAGAAAGAAGATATTAGAATATTCCTCTCAGCCTAATTGGAATTAAATATGGTAAACAAAAGGGCCTCAAACAGATGTGACTGACACACCTTTGTCCAGGGATACCTGCCCTCCAACTTAATCTTGAATACCATAAAGTTGGTCTCTCCGTCCATTACCTGGTTCTTACCTCTCATCAAACTTTTTTTTTCTTTTTTAAGATTTTATTTATAATCTTCAGAGAGAAGGGCAGGGAGGGAGGGAGGAAGAAAGGGAGAGAAGCATCAATGTATGGTTGCCTCTCACCTGCCTCCAGCTAAGGACCTGGTTTGTAACCTGGGTATATGCCCTGGATGGGGAATCGAACCAGCAACCTTTGGATTTGTAGGCTGGTGCCTATCCTCTGAGCCACATCAGCCAGGTCATCATACCTTTCTTTAGTAGCTAAAATTCTCCAAATTGGTGTTAGGAAAATTGGACAGAAACATCTACCTTCCCTTCCACTCTTCCACTGACCTAAAATATGTCTGTTTCTTCAATTCAATGGTCTCACTTCTGTGCTCTAGAAAAAACAGTAAATCTAATCTCTCTTCTATAAACCTTCAGACACAAAAGTCAAAAAATAGACACAAAAGTCAAAGAATGTTTTCTAAAATTAGATTATGTCCTACTTTTAAGTACAATTTCATCTGCAATTTCACAAAAAGAATCACATGCAATGTAGACCAAATGTATTTTTCATGGCAGCATAGTAGAAAAATTTTCAGGAAGTTCAAGCCTTTTTGTTTCACTTTCCCCAAATTAAAAGCTTCCTTTTAATGTAGCCTAAATCATTCAAAGATTTGTACGAAGAGGCATGTTAAAATTACGTACCTAAATTTATATCTCCCTTCAAGAGAAGGCAGAAATTAGATTTTACCCATCCCTGGTACATTCATGGCTTGACAAACTGGGTAAGTTTAATAAATGAAATTTTCTACAAAAAAACAAAAAAACAATTGAAATACATTTTAAAAACTGCTAAAAACAGTTTATAAATATAGGCGATTTCTCAATTTTGTAAGTTACTTATAAATTTGAACATTACTCCTTTGTCATCATCTTTTACGAATAGGGGAACTCAAATATCAAAGCAGAAAAACCACTTGGCATGATGATGATGCCTGGTAACTCTATTGCCATAGATTCCATTTTGTCCTGACTTAGGCCCAGAAGACAGAGTAGGTGAACTATTAGGATTTCCTCTAGCACTAAGACTCTTCATTTATTGCTCTGCTATTAGGCATAACCATCAATGGCTAAGGTGTCAGTGGCTATAATAACAACTTTATTCTATCTGTCATTACTATTTCAAGGGTTCCATCCATAATTGTCACAATTTTAATTTCTTTTTGCTTACTACAAACTTGGCGTTAACACCAGCCTTTTCTTAAATTGAGCTTGTTTTGCTTAAAATTTTTTGAGAAATAATTTTATACAATCGCAAAACTGAAATGACTGGGGTTGTAAAGACAGTAGAGGCCATTTGATTCAATGAGAGGGCTGAGTCAGATAAAATTTACTAAGGCTCTGGTTCGTGTGGCCCAGTGGATTGAACGCTGGCCTGTGAATCAAAAGGTTGCAGGCAACCACACGTTCATGTTTCTTTCTTTCTCTTTCTTCCTCCTTTCCTCTTTCTCTAAAAACAAAACAAAACAAAACAAAACAAAAACCCCTCTAACATAATTAAGAAAAAGAAGTGGCAGAATTGTATAACAGATAAAAGCTGAGAAGTTGTGGATGAGCTAAATTTATAATCTGTCATTTCATAATCACTGTATTCAGCACACATTAGCTACATGTAAACACACTGTTTGAAAGAATATGAAAAATCCATCATTTTAAAATCTTTTTTTTTGTTCTAGAGATTCCAAAGCTTGGTAAATTATTTTTTCCACAGATAGTTAAGAGGTAAATTATTTCAAAGTCCTAATTAAAGGATTTCAAAATTGTGCCTGAAACACAGTGGGGACTCAATAAATATTTAATGAGTAAATTAAAGAAATAATGAATTTGTTTTACTGTAGTGTGCTGATAGGAAAATGTGGTCTGATGAGACCGAATTATAAGAGAATTTTTTGTCTTGCAATTTGTCTTTAAATGTTAATTAACATGAATATTTGTGAGCTATCTGACCAAATTTGCATTATAAGTCTGGCTAAACATTTTCAGAAACTATTTATTTTAGCTGCTGAAGTGTCTAGTTGCTTGCTGCAATAATCTGTAATGAGAAAATTAGAGCCAAATAAGGTCAGAACTCCCCAAGCTATTATTTTGATGGAATTTAACCTATCACACTACTCTGTGAGAGTATTGATTCAGTGAGTCTTTTTTTTTTTTTAAAGATTTTATTATTTCCAGAGAGAGAGGAAGGGAGAGAGGCAGAGAAGGAAAGAGACATCAATGTATGGTTGCGTTTCACCTGCCTCCAGCCACAGACTTGACTGGAGACCTGGTTTGCAACCTGGTTATGTGCCCTGGCTGGGGAATCGAACCTGTGACTTTTGGGTTCGCAGGCCGGCGCCTTAACCACTGTGCTACCAGCCAGGGCTCTGATTCACTGACTCTTAAGGAAGACAGGCATAAAGTTTTTAAATTTATAGATGTTCAAAAATAATAACTAATCAGGATAATTTTTAGTATCAAGATTGTGTTCTAGCGATTTCATAGCAGATGAATGTGCTAAAGGATAGCCACTTAACTGAAAAAGAAATTTTTAGAGATTCTCTGTAATAAAAATTCTTATAACCCTGATTAAGTTTTAAGTATTCTCTCTGCTTTAAGATAGACCTACTCCCCCTCCCACCCAAAAGGGAACAAGATGAACCTCACCCTCTGCATAAACACTACCCACATGGATCCCTAGTAGTCAGATGGACAGAAAGTTAACACAGGCAGGTCATGCTGAAGCATGTAGTTTCTTAGGGAACCTGGTTCAGAAAGTTAAGTAACTTTACATTATTCGTAAGGTTTAGTGACACATCCCAAACTGAATTTGTTGAATAGTATGTCTAAAGAAGCACACAATTTGGAGACTAACTAGGATTTGGGCAGTAAGTTTTATACAGTCTGATATTTATCAGTTTCTAAAGAGATAGGTTATATGGGCCTTGTGGCTTTTTTGCTAATACATTTTATTAATCTAAGAGGTTTAAAGGATTGGCAAGGGAAGGAGTCTTGACCTTAACAAGTCTGAAATGTAGGATCTACAGGTGTAGATTAAATTTAATAAAGAAAGCCTTAGCAACAGCTGGGAACCAATATATGTAGTAAAGCCATTGCTTATCAGAAGTGCTAACAATATCATTTTTTAATACAAAAGAATGAGCCTTCTGATCATGAATGCTAACTGACCTTCACATTGGTGTACACATCCCTGTTCAAAGGTATGCTATTTATTCTAATCCATGTTTCTTTAGGCTAGCCAGTCACATTGGGGAAATAAAGTAATTTAGCAGACCCTGTAGAGATCACTTTATAATAAAATTTATCCATTATCTGCCAAAGCAAGTACAGATGACAGCCTGGCAGTCAATGATTTTCACAAAAATTGCCCCAACCTATCTTCCCAAATTTATTTCCTAGTGGTGCTCCTATCAAACATAGCTATAAGCTCAGTCTTCCTGTAGGCCTAATTTATTAGGCAACTGTGGCTCCCAAAGTATTGGAGGAGAAGAAAGTTGACAGTTGTCCACTTCAGCTCCAACAGAGAGGTTCGGAAGTGAACGATGCTCTAGTGCCTCTCTGAAACATAGATTTGACCTATTATGATCTTAAAATCATTAGAGTGAGCCTTTTATAAATCCAAGATCCATGCCAGGATACAGCTAGACTGTAAGGGTTCCATGGACTTAGACTGGGAAATAAAAATGTTATTTTTATTTTCAATAATCACTAGCTGCAACTTGGCATTTTCTTCAATAAATATAGGTAATAGTCCAGAGTTATATCAGCAGCAGTCCCTTTGTCTTCTGTCACCAATAGAAAATAGGGTTTTTTCACATTAAAGTTGTTGCAGGTATATCAGAGTACCATTTATACTCATCATTATTTTGGAATTACACAATTAGACCTTTTGCCAAATGGTATTTAATGTGCAAGGCAGTAAATGTATATATATATATATATAACCACATCACAAATTTGTTTTTAATATTTCTATTTTTAAAAAATTATTAAAAAAAGATTTTATTTATTTTTTAGAGGGGGAAAGAGAGGGAGAAAGACTGGGAGAGAAACATCAATGTGCGGTTGCCTCTCATGCCCCTAACTGGGGACCTGGCCTGAAACCCAGGCATGTGCCCTGACTGAGAACCAAACCAGGAACCTTTCAGTTCACAAGCTGGGCTCAATCCACTATGCCACACCAGCCAGGGCTTGTTTTAATATTTTAAAAACTTTGAAAAACTTGGCTGCATTCATTTCCATGTATTTTATTTTATACATTTAAAAACATTCAGAGATAGGGGCCACAGGCCAGGCTGTCAAAGAAGTCCATGCCATAATGCCATGAAAGAGGTTATTTTCTTTTTATCTGTTATTTATACTTATTTATTGCTCATAAATGTTTTAGCATGGGATTCCAGGCTACACTTTATTATCTTTATCTCTGCCCCACCCCTATTTTCCATGCTACACTCTAGGCATACCATACAACAGTGACTCTCTTATCTGGAGGCAGAGACAGGTTTTGGATTAACCCTAGTTAGCAGACATTAGTCCTTTGCTGGCTTAGGTCTTGTCTTTATAGCCCTTCTCTGCCAGTCAAGTGAATTCTTTCAACAGTTTATTCTAATACTGTGAAATCCTTGTAGTGTTCTATCTTAAATATCTTTGAAAAATGTGTTTCTTGACTTTAGAGGAAGGGAGAGAGGGAGGAAAACATTGACGTGAGAGAGAAACATCAATTTGTTATCTCCCATATGCACTCTGACTGGGGACTGAACCCACAACTTAGGTATGTGCCCTGACTGGGGATTGAACCTGTAACTTTTTGGTTTACAGGCATACTCTCCAACCAACTGAGCCACACCAGCCAGGGCCTTGAGTATATCTTTATATCTCATTCCTAACAAACGATTGATGAAATGTATAATTGGCAAGGCACTGTGTGTGTAGTAATCTCTAGAGGAGTGAAGTCAGTCTGAATTTCATGAACAGCTCAGCTCTTGACCTTTTTAGGGATAAAAATGAGGATGCTATGGAGCTCTAAGGCTAGATCCCCAGCGAATAAATCCTGAATGGAAGGAAAAGACAGAGAAAAGAGAGCTGAGGCAGACCTGATTAAAATTAATGGATGGAACTGTGCTGAAGGAAAAGGCAGGAATGGCTTCTTCCATTTCCCAGCGCAGTTATTCTTAAACTTTAATCATGCTGTTGAAGCTTCTCATTGCATCCGCAACTCTCATCAAATGACTCCCATTCCAATCTCACATAGCCAACTCCATACCTTCGTGTCCTTCCTTACTCTCATCCTTTTCTTTTCTCTAGCTTAGTGATTGTCAATCCTCAGCATCAGTCACCTCAGAAGAGAACACTGACGTGTATGGACCACAGAGTTTAACTGGTTTTGGATGGAGCAACAGCATTGATTTTATTTTTTATTTTAAAAAACTGATTTGAGAGAAACAACATTTTTTGTTCCACTTACTGATGCATTCATTGGTTGCTTCCTGTATGTGCCCTGACCAGGAATCCAACTCACAACCTTGGCATATGGGGCCAATGCTCTAACCTACTGAATTACTTGGCCAAGGCCTGATTGTATTCCATTTTTTAAAGCTTCCCAGATGATTCTAATATGCTACAAAGTTGAGTTCCATTAGTGCTCTTGTTCCTATAAATTTGACACCCTCAACTCATGAACTCTCCACTTCTTGGTTCTATGGTAACACTAAGGGTCTCCCATCTTTAAAGAAAATATATTTGCGGCCCATATTCTCACCCCTCATCTTTCTCATCCTTTATAAAGATGCTTCATTAAATTGTAGGCTACACCAGTATAGTTTCCACCAGCTATTCCTCTTTTTACTGTTCCAGACCAATACTATCATATGCCCTTGTGCCTGTCACTTTTTCTCCTTTTCTCTCCTATTTTTGGACCAGCTACGGCTCAGTATCCTTTTAACACAAGAGTAACCCGAAGGTAGACTTGGAAAGGGTTTCCTCATATCCTTCTACACAATCGAGGGCCTCTTTCTATCCTCGGAGAGTATTCCTGTGCCTCCCCCTGCACCCCCCCCCCCATTGTAACTTTACTACCACTGCGAATTCTCTTATCGTCATCTACGTATCACAGCACTTCAGAAAGCTAAGGCTATTTCATTCGTTCCTGATTTCCCGGGATCCAAGGTACGGAAACCACTCCAGTGAAAAGTCGAAAGAATGAATGGAAAGGAAGACTAGGAAACTCAGATCCGGGCGGGGAAAGGCAGGGAGAGGGGGCGTGATGTGAAAAAGGGGCGGGGGCTAAGAAGCGCCGCGCTGAGAACCTTGCGCCAGACTTGGGAACGGGGCATGGATACGCTAGATCTGCGTGGGCAGCAAAACGTTCCCCTGCAGGGATACACTGATCTGCAAACCAAAGTGGGCAGGCGGTTTCTTACCTGCCTGGGGCCTCACCACCGTTCCACCAGCCTTCGGGAACCTCGCCGGAAAGCGAGAGCTACGGTCGCAAACCCAGAGTTTTCTACCCCAACCTTGCGACATTACTGTCCAGTAGAGGCAGAACCTAAGGCAAGAGTTCCCAGCTCTGCCGTAAGGTGAGGAAAAAAGCTTGGGCGGGGCCGCGTGGGGCGGACGGAACGGGGTGTGCCCGCGCAAGCGCACGCGCTGCTCTCGGGTGGCGTCACGTGCAGGCGGGCAGACTCGGGCAGGCGGTAGGGGGCGTGGGAGGCAAGTGCGCGCGCGCCGGCTCCTCTGCAGCCCGAGTTTCTCGGGGCGGGGCTGTGCGCTGGGGACTGGAGGCGCGCGGGCCCGGAGCCGCCTGAGGACCGGGTGGCGGTGGATGGTGGCTGCTGAGTCCAACCAGGCCCTTGAGAGTCGGTGGCGCAGGCATCCGCGGCAGCGACGGAGGCGACGACAGCGGTGCAGGCAGCGGGCCAACGCGTGCTTTCAGGGCGGGGTGCGGCAGGGGATGTGCCTGCCCAGGCCAGGCGGAGTCTCTCTGACAGGGCGGGGGATGCGCGGCGACTGCTCACCCGGACCCTGAGGCAGCTGGGCCCACCCTCCCGGAACCGTCGGACCCCTGCCGGCCTTAGTCCCCGCTCTCTCCTCCGGCCTCACCCTGGGGCCGAGGGTGGGAGGCGGCTTCCGCCGTAGGAGAGTAGGGACTGTGGTGGCCACTGCGGCGAAGCCCGAGGTAAGACCCGCCCTAGCCTCTCTGGGGCCCGGCCGTCCGGCCCGGCCCACGTCTCAGTCTCGCTTTTGGGCTCCAGCCCGGACGCCCGGCTCCACCCCAGCGGGGAAGCTCCACGAGCTGGTCTGCCCTGGGTCCCCAGTGGACCCCACCCATAGTATCGCCCTTGGACAGACTCCATTCCGGCCCTCCAGCCCTCGGCACTCTCCCTTGGAACCCTCCTCGGACTTGGAGGACTCTTGCTGGAGCCTTCAGACTCCGTTATAGCCTCCCGCGAGCGTCCTGTATGGCGGTTCCTCTGAGACCCAGGCAGGGCCGCCCCTAAACCATTGCGACCCCCAGCTCCACGGCAGATCCATCGCAGTCCACCCTGTTTCCCCGCGGACCTTCCCCTTCCAGGTCGCTCACCCGCAAGCCGACTAGCTCTTTACCTTCCCAACTGGGCTTTGAGATGGTCTCTTTCGCGTTGCCCTTACCTCCCAGTAGATCTGGGGTCAGCCCCTCTTTAGGCACCCTGCCCTCTAGTCCTTTCCCCTGGTCGTGATCCTTTCTTTGGCTGAAAGGATTTCATCGTGAAATGGAGAAGGGATGTTTGCTTAGCCTACTGTATTCTCCCCAGTGGGCTTAAGGGGGACAGACCAATGACACCCATGTTTGCAGGGCGGCTATGAAAGCAGGGAGAGCGAAGAGAGTGGGGAAGTCAGGGCAGGGGCTGTGTGGTGTCATACGGTAACACAGCCTGCTTCTCATCTTGCCTCTTCTGTAGAACCTGTGAGATAGTCCAGATCTGATATTTTAGGGACCTCTGGAAGGATTAAATCACATACCACAAATTGGATGCAACTGTGTCTCCATGTAGTAGTAGCATTTGCTTGTGGAGTTTACAGGTCTTTTGCACTGATTTAAGGATACTAGGGACTTTGTTTTTTTTGATTTGCTGTTTCTGAATTTCCTGGAAAAGTAAGAATTGTCGCTTTCCTTAATCTCTGAAGATTTAATGCCAGTTTAGCAAATTTCTGCTACTTGGTATTGATGTCTTGCTTTTCCAAGGAGCAAGCACAATTATCATGCAATGCTCACTGGTGTCATTATAGCCTTCTCAGGAGTAGTGATATAGTGGATAAAATGTTTGTTGAGGTTGAATTCCTGAGCTGTCTAGAGGGAAATGTAACGTTACATCAAATGATCAGTCCCATAACTTTAACATTGTTATAGGGATGAAGTATAGAGAGGTTTTAGTAGTCCATACCTTAAAAAACTTTTTGGTGAAACTGAGGAGCGGAAAATCATACTAAAAACTATAGGTAATAACTAGACGTAATATAAAAGTCAAAGGGGTCAAAAGAATGTGCAGTTCTTTCGTCCAAAAGAATGTGGAGGAAAAAGTTTCTGTCCTCCAACCATGCATTTTCCAGCCATAACTTTTCACTCTTTTTTAATTTTATTGTTGTATTACATCCATCCCTTTTTTGCTCCCCTCTGTCCCCCTCCCCACCCACCCTTTCCCCCCAAAGTCAATCCCACCTGTTGTCCATGTCCATGGTTCCTTTATACTAGGTTCTTGTCTAAGCTGCTCCCCTTCTTTGCCTCTGCCTCCCCCCTCCCCCCAACCCCATTCCTCCTGACCACTGCAGGCCTATTCCTTGTATTCATACACTTGGT
>PVIW01008584.1:0-59635 GCA_004026585.1 Noctilio leporinus
AAAGGAACCATGGACATGGACAACAGGTGGGATTGACTTTGGGGGGAATGGGTGGGTGGGTGGGGGGACAGAGGGGAGCAAAAAGGGGATGGATGTAATACAACAACAATAAAATTAAAAAAAAAAAAAAGAAATATGATGTTAGAGCAACCATAATTTCTGGACTGTGTGCAAGGTGAGCTGTTAAGGAAATTGTGGACTTCAATAACATTCCTTTAGATGGATGTAATACAACAACAATAAAATTAAATTCAAAAAAATAAATAAAAATAACATCCCTTTACATACAGTTTACAATGCGAAGGTGTATGATACTGATTCTGATGTCACCACACCAACAAGGAAAACACATCAGGTACACAAGAATTGCACAAGTCCAGATATTGTGCACAGAATCCAGGAGATTATCAATGAAGATCCAGGATATTTACCTTGACATTTTGAAAGAAGTAGTTGTACTGTGGATGAGGCAAGTTGCAAATGGATGTCATTTTATCTTCCAACAAGATGGTGCACCAGCACATAATGCCACAAAGGTGCAAAAATTTCTCAGTGTCAGTGTTCCTGAATTCTGGTCAAAGGAAATTTATCTGCCTAGTTCACTAGATGCAAATCCTTTAGACTCTTATGTATGCAGCATTTGTGAGAGAGAAGTTAATAAACAACCTCATTCCAATGAAGAGGCTGTTAAAGCTAAGATTGAAAACATGATGATGTCGATGGATAAAGAAAAGTTAATTAAAGCATGCTCAAGATTCTGAAGTTGAATTGAGTCTATGCTTGCAGAAAATGGAGACTTTTTTGAACAATTTAAAAAATAATGACTATGTTTATGCTTTTACATATAAGAATAAATTTGTTTCAAAATAGAACACTGTTGTGGTATGTTGTTTATTTTACTAAAATGTTGCCAATTGATTACATGCACCCTGTATTATAAGTTAAGGACAGAACAAGCTGGTCTCCTAATTCCTAATGTAACATGTTCCAGTATAACATAGTTTATAAAACCATCAACTCATGTTCTAGAGTCCTAACTATCCAGTTTTCTCAACTGTACTCATTGCATAGAATTATTGTATGACTTAGAGCAAGGGTCCTCAAACTAGAGTCCACAGGTCAAATCCAGCCCACCACCTGTTTTTTAAAATAAATTTTTATTGGAACACAGCCCGTATCCATCATTTGCAAGTTGAGAATGACTGCTTTTCCATGACAATGACAGAATTGAATAATGGTAACAAGAGACTACATGGCCTGCAAAATTGAAAATACTTTATATCTGGCCCTGTATAGATAAGGTTTGCTGACCACTAATTTAAGGTGCTGTGGGAAATTTGCTTTTGCATCATCTGCTCTCCCAGCAAACACTTCAGAATATTCTGAGGGTTTTATTGTATAAGATACTTACAATAGATAGTTCTATCCAAATCTTCCAGAAAAGTTAGACGGGGGAGAACAGAAAGAAGGGTAAAAGTAAACTTTCTGAGAATGGAAGAGGGGGCATTCTCATGCTGCTGGAATCCCCTGCAGGGAACTTTGAGGGTCTTGGGAAGCCATGTGTTCCTCTGAGAGAAAGCTGTTTTCTTATCTCCATGAATTTCCACAACTGTACGTACCATAAAAATAATGTCATGTGCTCTATCAGTTGCACCACCTAAAACAACAACCACTGAGTTTTTAAATAATGATGGATGGAATAAATATTAGAGTACCCTATAATCCTACAATATCAAAATTTGACCATAGATTGTTGGAAGTGAGCTTTGGGAGGACAGCATATGTTAAAACCCTTGACTTGGAGTTGAAGGCAGTGCAGAATCGCCTACAGATCCATCACTTTAGCTGTGTGGCTGTGGGTAAGCCATTCAGCCCCTCTGAGACTTCCCACCTCTGCTGTCTCTGAAACTGTCTTGCTGCCACAGTCCAGCTCTTTGCAGCTTCCCATGGCTAATTCCTCCTTGTCTATCAAATATCAGCTCAAATGTTACTTCTTCAGAGAGGTCTTCACTGCCTCCCACCACCAGTCATCCATTCCTCCACCCAGCAGCTATTATTTCACACCATCCATTTCACCACCATTGAAAGTTTCTTATTTACTCTTTCGTTTATGGTTTAATTGTCTGTCTTCCCCCACCCCCATCCCTACCCCTAGATTTTGGCTCCAGAAGGACAAGGCCTTTTTCTGTTATAGGCACCCCAGTCTCAGAACTTAAAAACATATCTGACATGTAGTAAGTAAGTACTTAAAGAATAGTTGTTGAATATGTAAGTGAATGAATGCATGTGTTAATGAATTACCCACCTCCTGGGGCCACCAAGAGCATCTTACAAGATAATGATTTGTGAACTGTTATATGAATGTAACCAACAAATTACGATTTCATCACAGCGCCCATTTGAGAACTGAATATGCCTACCCAAGCAAAAATAATTCTGAACTAAAATATTTGCTAGTTCTTAAATATGACAATAAAAATACTGTTGATCTACCACATTATATTTGTTCCTTTCCAATGCTGCAGAGGGTTCTGAAAGTACAAGTCAACACACATACACACATACTCTGGCTTTAGCCTATGCAATTACACGAAATTACCTGATTGTTATCCCTAAGCATAAAGGAACTAATTGATGGCAGAGTTGCTCCCCTAGCTTAAACACAAATATTTATCTGTCCTTACATATAACCTGAATTTTAGAATGGGAGATGAATGTGGGCTGAAAGGCAAACTTCCTGTTCAGAGATTCTAGAATGAACTATGCTCATCCTCCTCCCAACCCATAGGGCTTTGCATGTGTGCCTCTGCTTCTATCCCCTCTCCCCAGCCCTGCTCCCCTTCTCCTGGCTCTTACTAATTCATTGAATTTCAGTTAAATATCCAGTCATCACAAAGCCCTTTCCAACCTCTACCCCTAGGCTGGGTCAGATCCCTCATTATGCATATTTAACCTGCCTACCATGGTTCAGAATAATAATAAATTTTTTAACTTATATAAACCCAACATAAGCTGAAGTCTCCCTGCCCCCGCTATGGATTTTTAAAAATATGAATAGATCCCTAATACTATAAACTATAATAGCGCCAATTTCTCCCTCTCAATCTCTGAGAGTTTGGGAGACCATTTCTTCATGCTTCTCTCTGCTTCTCCCACACAAAATCTTGAAGACCAACAGAATGTTGTTCTATTTTGCATCCATTCTGCACAAATGACAGCCCTTCTCTGGTGACATACTACCAGCATTCCATGCTAGCTCTTGGCATGAGCTATGGAAAATAAAGGGGTGCACAAGGAAGGTCTATTTATCAACACTTCTGTTAATGACAATAAGCAAACCCAACTCACTCTCTTGCCCTTCCTCTTGTCTGAGCACTAACAGAAATTCTTCTCTTACAAAAAGAGCTGTTCTTCCTACTTTTAAGTCCTCTCTGCCCCAAACCATAGCCATCAAGGAAATTTTTTGAGTAAACATAGCGCTCATTAATTTTTTAGGTTATAAAACTCCTTTCAGAGTTTGCTTTGCCCTGGGATCTTTATAGTTGTAAGAAAGTGCTGGGCAAAGCTGTTCCTGTTTGTGAAGAAGGCAGTTAGCTCTCTAGGTGGTTGGTAAGAGGTATACAAAAAAAATCTTGACTTTCAAAACCCGTCAATACTAATGTGCCTGAAGTTATTATCATCCCCAGACTTTGTCAACATTTCAACTCTACATGGGATAAGTTAACCTCTCCTAGCCTCTAGGATTCTGACTCTGATCCCATTTCTGATCAACTAAGACTCCACTGTATGGGGTGGGTGTGGATTACCACCACCACTATCAAGCATTTCTCAGACACCAACTGTGTGTCTTACAATTCAACTCAATTCTGACACTACCTGGAGACAGCATCAGATCTCACACGTTAATGTAGATGCCAAGTGCAAGTCCAGGTTGTCACCTGTACTTTCTTTCAATCAGCTGGCTATATAAGTAAGTGGATGTTTCAAGGCTCCCTCTTGGGGATTGATTAACTTGCTAGAGTGACTAACAGAACTTAGAAAAATGTTTTACTTATGAGGTTACCAGTTATTTATTTATTTATTTAGATTTTATTCATTATTTTTAGAGAGAGGGGAAAGGAGGGAGGAAGAAAAGGAAAGAAGCATCTGTATACAGTTGCATTTCACCTGCCTCCAACTGGGGACCTGGCTGGTGACCTGGCTTGTAACCTGCTTATATGCCCTGGCTGGGAATCGATACAGTGACACTTGGGTTCATAGGTCAGTGCTCAATCCACTGAGCCACACTAGCCAGGCACCAGTTATTTTTAATAAAAGTATATAACTCAGAAACAGCCAGGTGGAAGAGATGCATAGGACAAGGTATGGGGTAAAGGGCATGGAGCTACCAGTGCCCTCTTCATGCATACCACCCTCCTCAAACTTCCATGTGTTCACAATCCCAGAAGCTCCCCCAAATCTTATCCTTTTGGTTTTTTTATGGAGATTGCAGTCCATAGTGGTGATTGATTAAATCATTGGCCATAGGTGATTGAACACAATCTCTAGCCCCTCTTCCCTCCCCAAAGGTCAGGGGCAAGACAGAAAGTTCTAGTCCTTCATTCATATGGTTGGCTCCACTGACAACCAGCCCACATCCAATGTTGTCTCATTAATATAACAATAGACACCTTTATTCACTCTCATCATTTGGGTTTAAGTGTTAGGGGTTCTGTGCTAGAAACAGGACAAAGACAAAAATATAGCTTTTGTATTATACTGTGTCATAGCCTCAGTTTCCTCGTTTGTCAGATGGGGGTAGTAATGTCAACCTTATGAGGATTACATTCCATCTCCCTTTCCCAGAGACCTCATTCTGCTCTTCTCTGCATAATAAATAAGTAAATAAACAAACAAATAAGTTTTCAAAAATAAATTTTAAAGAAACAGAAGCTCGAAGTGTGAAATTGGAATTGATCCTCAAGTGCCATGATAAGTCAGGTGCCAAAACAACGAATTTTTTTCTTTTTGCAAGTGCTTTGAATTGAGAGAAAGGTGCACCAATTCAGAGCTCTGGAACATGGACAGAACATCTGAAAAGACAATGATCCTTGAGGCTCTGACCCTTAGAAGAAACAGAGGTCAGTGCAGGTGGCCTAGTGCCTTGCCTCCAGTTTCCCTCTGGGGTGTGATTTGGGCAGCAACACAAGCTGTCTGTCATCCACTTTATCAGAATCCCTTCATCCATTTCTAAGTCTGAAAGGGATGTCTTTGACCTCTAGTGCTAGGTAGCAGCTTGGTCCTTCCTCCTTGCTCTTAAAATACAATTTTGTTTTGCTTTTGAAAAGAGCTGAATGGTGACCATGCTAACTAGGGCTATTGCTGCTGCACTCTACCTGCAGAGCCCAGACAGAGTGCGAGTTTCCTGCCACCTTCTGAACCACCAGCATCAACAGGGTTGAGCGTTGTTGTGTCCCTCAGGAACCAGTCTTGCAGCCTGAAGCATGATTTATTAATTTTACTGCTTCAGTGAGGTCATTTATCAAAATTCCCTCAACAGTTCAATTAGGAATGGCCTGCCTCCCAAATTGGAGTTGGTTTTCTCATCTCCCCTAGCCAGCTTGTGGTCTACGTCAATGCCCTGGCCACCCTTGGTTTGGGGAGTCCTGGGTGAAATAAATCACACCTCCTACTTATCGACTTCTTGCTGCATGAAAGCCCTGCTGAGAAGATGGGGCAGATAAATGTTTTCCCTTTTCCATGGCACCTAATTGTTGCTCTTAAGAATTGAAGGATGTGAAGGAAAAAGGGGATGATGTAATAAAACAACAATAAAATTAAATTTAAAGAAGGAATTGAAGGATGACACTTCATAAGTGCTTTAATAGCCCTGTTTCTCAGATCCACACCCACTTGGAGGACCAGAGGGGTGGGGAGACCCTTCTGGTTTAAGCCCCCATCATTTCTCTTGTTGTTTTCTTGTGACTGTGCCTCCCACCTTCATGTCTCCCTCTTAACCCCGATTTCCATATGGCAATCAGAGGCGTGATTTCAAAATGCAAATATGACCTTACACAGTTCTGCTGCTTGAAACCATCCATGGCTCCCCATTGCCCTGGTGAGAAAACCCAAACTTCTAAATGTGATGGTCAGGCAAGCCTCTCTAGATGCTAACTCCACAATACCTCCAGTTCCTAGTACAGAGTAGGGCCCAAAGCAACATTTGCAGGCTCTGTAAGCCTGGCTCTGTTTTTTCCCCACCCTCACCATCTCTCCTCTTTTCCTTTTTATTCTTAGCAACACCAATTGTTTGCAATCCTTCCCATAAACCATATCAATTCTTAGGTACTCACCCCTTCTTAAAAATGTAATTTCTGTTAAAAAAAAAAAAAGGCAATGGACCCAAAATGAAGTCACTTATGCTAAGTCTCCTGTCACTAAACTGAGCCTTAAGCACAGTCTCTGCTTCCCCAGAAGTGGACTTCTGAACCAGTCGGTTTGGAATCCCCTGGTCAGCACTGGCGAGGTCACTTGCTGTCTCCTAAAGGAAAGTGACCTGGCCACAACACATGTATGTTGTGCTCCTATAACTCCCTTGTTCCTATTCCCCTGCCTATAAATCCTTCATTTTATACAGCTCCTTGGAGCTCCTCTCTATCTGCTATATGGAATGCTGTCCAGTTCCATATATGAATGACTAAATAAAGACAATTAGAGCTTTACAATTTACTCAGCTGAATTTTGTTTTGAACACCTCCCTGCCTGACAGTGTTCTTATTCCCCTTTTAGTTATCATCTATTTAGCCCTTAATTCCTCCTAGTCATCACCTCCTGTTGAAAGCTTTCCCTAAACATTCCTTCCTCAGTGCCCACCACCAGATTGAACTGGAGACCCTTCATTCCACAGCACTCTGAGTAGAGTGCAACCATGCAGAACCACAATCATCGGGGCGGACACCGCCGTACCTTCCTCATTTCTGTTGCCCTAGTACCTGATGAGCATTATGACTCCCATCATAGGCCTGCAATCACTCTTTGCCCCTACTGTTACCGAGCAGCAATTGGGCAAAACTCCAGAGACAAGGGCTTGGTGATAAAGGAAGGAAGTTTTTATTTAAAAGCAGTTGCTTACGCCTATCAAGTCATAGCTTTAACTACTTAAGCCCATCAATTAAGGCTAAACTCTAACACCTGTGTTCTCCTAGCCTTTTCCCCTTTTATTTCCTATGGAGTTAGTTTACAAACTAAAACAATATAATACACAAAAGCTACATAATTCGGAAGAATGGCAGACTTCTGCCTCAGAGCTCATCCCCTCTAGACACCCAAAGAATAAACCTGCCACCCTCTGCCAGCCTGGTCTGATCCTAAGCTATGCCTGGAGTTCCTTCCCATCCAAAATACCATCTGTTGGGAAACACAGGCACCCTGGAAAAAGAAGAGCCTGAGAGTGAGCCTGAACCAGAGCCAGAGCCAAAGAAAGGGCCAGCTCAGTAGCCAGAAAAGCTCCTGAGCCCAGAAGTCAGCCCTCTTTTTATTTCCATTGGCTCTGGAGGCACCAGCTTCTCAGCCAATCTCATCCTGCACTGCTTTGCATTGCCTCCGCAAACTCCTCCTATGGCCCCTCCTACTTCTCCCCTAATATCTTCAACTGATCTCTCTGAATCAATACAGCATTCCTCCACGTTCTTTAATTGCTATTCCAATGCTCTGCTTTCAAAGAAATGATCCAAGAAAGTGTTTCCTCTTAAATTACTTCTATTCATATTCCCTTCCAAAGGGCAACCTGGATCCTTCTATGCCATAGCTTTCTTTCTCAGAAGAAACAGGAAGTGTTTTTCCCAGAAAGCTAAACCCTTAAAAATATCCCTCTTCTTCACTGCTGTCATGAACAGTGTCAGAGTTGTTTCATTGTCCTCCTACCTCAGAGTGAATGTTCATTCATTTACTCCACCATCCCCTGGGGTTGGGGAGCCTTCAGTTCTCCTTATAAGAGTGTGACTAGTTTTCTTGTAGGAAATCTGGATGTTAGCGCCAATATTCCCTGCATCCCTTCCTCATTCCCTGAACTCCTTCCCCAAGAGCTAACATATGTCTTGGTAACCTGTCCCCATACCCCCACTAAGCAGGTAAAGTCCTCACTGTGAACCTCATTATAATAATAATGTTGAGTTGGCCAAAAAGTCTGTTTAGTTTGTTCCATAAAATAAAAGACACATTTTTCATTTTCACCAATAACTTTATTGATTTGGATATTTTGTATGTCAGCTATCAGCTGCTATTGGCTTCTAGTGGGTAAAGGCCAGGGGTACTGCTAAACACCTTTCAATGCATAAGACCCAGAGCAAAGAATTATTCGGCCAAAATGCCAATAGTACCAAGAAACTTTGCAAACCACTTTTGATATGGTTGATCAGTAACAGCACCTTCTTTATACACTGCACAAATCTTTTCTATGGTTTCAGTTGTGTTTTACCTTTCTTGAAATAATAAAGCATAATAAGTTGAAAATGTTGCATATCTTCTTCAATCTTCAATATTAAAGTGGCTACACAAAAATTTACCAATTTTGATGTTTTTAAATGCATACTGATTTGATAGTTATCACAATACAATCTAACAAAATTTTTTCGAATAAAGTTAGAGACAACTTAGCACTACTAGAGCCATTGTATGGAAAAAAACAAAACAGACTTTTTGACCAATCCAATAATGCTCAACCCGCCCATGTTAGTTCATTCATTCTCTGAGTAACTCTTTCTTGACTATCCCCAAAGCAAGGCACTGGCCTTAACAATAGAGAATCAGAAATTAAAGCAAACAAAACATTTGGGCTCTTCTGCTGTCATGACTGATTTAAATCCTTGGTCTGAAAGCACATTTTAAGAGGTCCTAAGTCCTTCAACCTCTTGACCAATTCGTATTCTCTGAGCTTGCTCTACATGCAGCTCTATAGACAAAGTTCCTGTGGTTAAACTCTGGTTCATTTTCCCCACTCGATCCAGACTGGCCCATAACTATACTTTACCATTGACAGTGAAAGTGCCAGTGGGAAGGGACCAAATCTCCAAGAAATCACCACATGCATTTGCCATAATTAAGTAATAAGTTGTGCATTTTATTTATTTTTTTATTTTATTCATTATTTTTAGAGACAAGGGCAGGCAGGGAGGAAGAAAAGGAGAGAAACATCAATGTATGGTTGCCTTTCACCTGCCTCCAGCTACAAACCCAGCTGGAGACCTGGTTTGCAACCTGGTTATGTGCCCTGGATGGGAATCAGCAACCTTTGGTTTGCAGGCTGGTGCCTATCCAATGAGCCACGCCAGCCAAGGCCTGCATTTTATTTTTAAAAGTTGATGTTTTATGCTTGAAGGCAGAGGTTGACCATGTCTGTCTTATTCACCACCAGGCCCTAACATTGCACAATTAGATTTTCAGTAATGATGTGCTGAATAAAAAAAGTAGAATGAATCACTAATGTTCTGCAGTCCTCAGCCTGGGTGTGACTCAGACGCATCTCTTCTCAGCTAGAGTTTATTCCTTTTGACCCTTAGAGCAAAGATCCCACAACTTATTCATTGCAGAGCGAGCAGTGAGGCTGGTGAGAGCAGTAGCAGCCTGTGTGTTGGCAATGCCACTGTGTGTTGATGGACTTTCATAGTAATTCAACATTATTATGTGTCAAATATAATTTATGGTTTAATACAATGCCAGTTTTATAACTGAATTACTGCTATGTATTTACATCTGGAAAAAAATCACAGTGAAAATTTCCACTTTGAAGGACTTCATCAGGGATTAAGTGCTGAGCCAACCAAGATTGTTTTCCCAAGCTGAAATCAGGATACCTCCAGACCTTGTAAACAACCAGAACAGTTCATTGCTTTCCAATTGTATCCATTTTTGCAACCTATTTGCCATACTCTTATTGTGAATTTCACAAATGTGCACTAGATATCTACACGCTTTCAGAATTCAGGAGCCCTTGAAAATCTCACAACTCTGTAGAGAGGTACCACCATCTAGCCAGACATCTCTCTTAATAGTATAAAACATTAAAGAAATGGCCAAAACATTATCAAAATAATCTCACAACATTCTTACTCTTTTGTTAGCTGGGGTCTTTGTTGCTGTTGTTGTTGCTTTTATTTGGTTGTGTTTCAGTCAGAAATTTATTAAGGAAATTTTTCTATTGCAATAAATATAGACCTATATAATTTTAATGCAAATATTTGATTTATGTACACACTATGGTTTATACAATTTTCTGCCCCATTCATGGACATTTTAGGTTGTTTCTCATTATAAACTGCACTGCAAAAAACATCTTTGAACAACCATTTGCACACTTGTGCAATTTTTATTTCATTGAGGGAAATCTCTAAATAAATTCCAGGGCCAAAGCAGCCTTGATGACATGAAAACTTCTATTCAACCTCTGACACCCACTCATACATCACCTCCTCTATAAAGCCCTTCTTGATTTCCCTGCTGCTGCACCATTAACAGAATTAATCATTATCACTACTCCATTACTTAATTACCTTATATATTTTCTGTACAAGTATTATACTATGGTGTACATATATTCAAAGTATTGGATCACGATCCAACAGGACAGGTGTGTTGTATCCCGTTCATCTCTAGGATCCCATGTCTCACTTAGCAGGTGTTATATACCAATACATATGCATTGACTCAAAATGCTCTTATGGATTACTGAAAGAGCTATCAGATTTTAAGTTTTCAATTCATGGTCTGTTCAGACTACAGGAAAACCCTAAAGTAGTTTCTTCTCCAGGATAATTTGTCTATGTGTGTGTTTGTGTGTGTGTGTGAGAGAGAGAGAGAGAGAATGGGAGAGAGAGGCTTAGTTAAATTGTTGCCTCTCTTCTTTCTCCTTCTCTGCCTTTCTCCCTCCCATCATAGGCACCTTGAGAACTAGTTGTCTGACCTCTTGAAATGAGTCTCTCTGCCATGGAAGAGCTCCCTAGGTAGCACTTCACTACGGAGAGTCCCTCTGATTGTACTTCACAGAGATGTTTATATGGGTAACAGTGAGAGCTCACCCTTGGCATCGAGGATGACTGGCAGCAGTTTGACTTTAAAACACCTTTCTCCCTCTTACCTCTTACTCCCATATCCAATCCATCACCAAAACCCCCGATTAATATTAAAATTGCTCAAATTCATCCATGTCTCTTCCACTTCATGCTACCTCCCAGTCCAAGCTGCCATCATCCCTCACCTGGATGTCTTTGATGGGTTCTTAATTGGTCTCTTTGTTTTCCTGCTTCCCCCTCTAATGAGTTTCTCACAATAGAATCAGAATAAACTTAGAAGAGGACAGGGGACAGGAGGAGACAGGAGAGAAGAGAAAAATAGAAGAGCTGGCAAAAGAATTTTAAAATGTAGCTGCTTACCTGCATTTTTTTGTTTTTATCTTCATTTACCTATTTAACCTAATGCATGTTATTCATGAAGAAACATGTCATTGTGTTGGGATGTTTCCTACTTATTTTTCAATAAACCTTTAGTATAATCTTGTGTAGTAATTTTAAATAGTTTTACTTATGAAAAACATCAAACTTTAGAAATATCTTGATCCTGCTTTTCAGCATAGAAGTCTTCCCAGAAAATTACCTGCAGGTGAATCCATTTTCCCATTGACTTCCATTAGGAAATTGAACAGGAAATCCCAAATGGGATGGAGAGGAAAAATCTTCAAAAGACTGAGAAAAAACTTTCACCCAGGAGGGGTTTGTGATAAGGGCACAAAGTTCCTTCCTTTACTCCAGCATGGCTTAGAGCTGTATGTGGGCACTTTGCTTTCCCCTGTGACCTCATGTCAGGAGCAATGATTGGGTTCCAGGAAACCAGGACTAGCCTAGTTCCACAAGAACAGAATTTTCTAAACAAGTTTTCAGAATTGGTTCTGAGGTTTCTGGAATTGGCCCTCTAATCTGATTAGATTTAAAGACACTAAGAATTCTATTTCTAATAGTAAAGAGAGCACTGAGAGCCCATAAAGTGAACCATTTATAGAGATACACCAAATATCTGCACTGGATAGTCCTAATCAATCACTGTTAAGAAAGAAGCTAGGTAACTCTGTGTTACTTTTCACATTTTGTAAAACTATTAAATATTATGACATGCAATGGCATACTAGGATATAATATAATATAACATAATATGATATAAAAACTAACTAATAAAATGTCATTATATTGTTTGGTAACTGACAATATCACTGGACAAAGTGGTGAAAGGAAGGGAAGAGCTCAGGGATTCTCAGGGATTGTGTGTGGGAATGAATACCAAGACTGTGGGATCATGGTGGAAGGAAGATAACAAAGGATCAAGCGGAATTGACTGGCATGGGCTCAGAGATTCTGCAACAGGGATAGGCTGCTACTCAAGCTACTCTGCAACTTAGACCATACGACCCAGCAGATCCAATGGTGTGTGAATGGCAGTGGCAGGTGGGGATGCTATTTGCAATCCTTGACAACTTCCCCCACACCAATGAACGATGAACGGTAGTGAAGGCATTTAGGAATTTGGAGCAAGGCCTGCCATCAGCTGCAGCTGCAGCTTTTTTGAAAAGCAGCAATATCCTGTTGCTCTTTTTCTCTGAAGAAGTGTACCTGATACAGGTATTTTGCTTTCCTGTGTGACCTAATATCAAGAACAATGATTGGGTTTCAGAAAACCATGGCTGGTCTAGGCATTCCACTTGATACACCAGATATCAGAGACATGAAAAGAACTGGGGCAAGAAAGGGGAGCAGCTTAGACAAGAACCTAGTATAAAGGAACCATGGACATGGAGACAGGTGGGATTGACTTTGGGGGGAATGGGTGGGTGGGGAGGGGGACAGAGGGGAGCAAAAAAGGGATGGATGTAATACAACAACAATAAAATTTAAAAAAAGAAAAGAAAAGAACTGGGATTCATAAATAGTGGTATGCAAGATCTAGATTCCAGGAAGAATTACTCTGGAGAACATGGAATAAACACTGAAGTCACAAAGTCAAGTTCTTGGAGAAAATGAAAGTAGGGATCTAACTGGATCTGATTCTCAAATGCAGCTCACTTGATATGATATTATGAGACAGTTTCAGAAGGCTTAGGCAGGGCTGTGAAAAATTTCCACATTCAAATCTGTGGTCAATCCTCTTCTTTCTAGAAAGAAGTGTGCTGTGTTAGTTCAGGCTGTTATAACAAAAGTACCATAGACTGAGTGGCTTAAATAATATAAATTTACTTCTCATGGAGAGCTAGCTGATTTGGTGTCTGACAAGAACGCACTTCCTGGTTTGCCAATGACTTGTTGTGTCTTCATATGTCAAAGAACAGAGAGCGTAAACAAACTATTAGGACTCTTTATAAGGGTAATAATTTCATCCAAAGAGCTCCACCCTCATAACCTAACTACCTCCCAAAGGCTCCACCTCCTAACACTATTGCATTGAGGATTAGGATTTTAACACATGAATTTTGTAGGACACAAACATGCATTCCATTTCATGTATTTAGCCAAAAATATAATAAAAAGTATCTAGCTTCCCTTAATAACCTCAACTAGTAAAAACCACACCACATCTTTAGAAAGATAGTCAATGGCTTCTTCTCCTTATAATTACCATTAAGAAAGCCTTTCTTCTCTATCCTAAGTTTTCATGGCTACTATTTAAACCTATTTTATCATTTTTATGACTATAGATTATATGATGTTTAAACAGATCACCTTATTTTGAAACAATATTTTTTAAAAATAACCTTTCATTGGGAAAAATGCAGGGTTTGATCATTTTAAGTGTCTTTTCTTCAATGTCACAAATAAATTGTACTCAGAATTCTAGAATTTTGGAATTAGAAAAGACTTTAGGAATCACCTAATGCTATATCACACTTTTTCCAATGAGGAAACAGAATCAAAGAGGGAAAAGGGCAGCTTTAGTGACATACAGCATCAGCACAACAGAGACTACCAAGTCCGCTAATAGCACAGGACTGATTCTTCTCCTTTGTCTCATCTCTTTGACAGACATATAATTGCCATAACTAATTGGATACGGCATCAGTCTCATTTTATGATGAAAAAGGACAGAAAGGAAACTCGTTGTCATTGCACAATTTATGAGGTCGTTGTTAGAGTCATTACTTGAAGATCAGTGGGTGTAATTAGTGACCAAAATCCAAGTAGATAAAACAGTTTGGCCCTTGTTTAAAATCTTGTCTTAAAATTGAGTAATTTCCTCTACTCTCGACATAGTGCCATTGAGGGTCATATTTAATGATCATACATCCCAGTGTGAAGTGACCCCAGGAGAACAAGAGAGAACTGTAAATTGCACTCTAACTAATTCACCCATCATTTGGCATGTTCTCACCCACTCTGCACATTATTTTATGAGCTGTTAATAAAAAACTCTTATATTTATTCAATATTTTGCATCATCCAAAATGTTTTTCAATATACGACTCACACTGGGATCATAGCATTCAATCAATAAATGTTTGTTGAAACTATTTATATATTTATTTATTAAGATTTTATTTATTATTTTTATAGAGAGGAGAGAGAGAGACATCAATGTATGGTTGCCTTTCACCTGCCTCCAGCTACAGACCTGGCTTAGAGACCTGGCTTGCAACCTGTTATTTGTGTGCCCTGGCTGGGAATCGATGTTGAAATTATTTAAAAGAAGTTATTTGAGTAATATCTCATTTCATCTTAACAGCAACTTTAAGTGGTGGTAAATAGTGCAAATGTTAATTTCCTTCTTTGAATGAAAACATGAGTTGAAGAATCCTTTGATTCTTAAACTTTGATTCTCAGATTTTAGTCTTCTAGTCCCTTTTCCTCATTTTCTCCTGGATAGTAAGGTTTAGTTCAGGTTATTGAATTTTTTTAAGAATGTGAAACAATACTTTCTCCAAAGAAAAAAACATATAATCTTTGCATCAAGTGTCCTTCTGCACAATGGAAACTTTTTAAAATAATTTTGAGGATTAGGCCATCTGTAAGCAAATTACCTAACATGATTGTTCCCAAAACAACCTAGGAGAAAGACTGGAAATGAACTTCTTAGCACTGATTAGAATGCCCTGGAGATAGTTATAAATTCTTAACATTTCAAAACTGGAAGAGAATTGAGACTCTAGAAGTAGCTTCAGTCACTGAGGTCCAATATTCAGTGTCTTAAAAAGTTACACAATGAGTTAGGGTCAGAGTTGGACTAGAAGCCAGTCTGGAGACATTTTCTTCTTCAATACACCATTTCCACTTCTACTCTGCCTCAGGTGTCTGTCTAAATCTGGGTGTCTCAATCTTGTCACTGTTGACATTTAAGGCCAGATCATTCTTTCTTGAGAAAGGCTGTCCTATGCAATATAGGGTATTTAGCAACATCCCTCGCCTCTACCCATTAGATGTCAGCGGCACTCCTCCCCATAGTTGTGACAACAAAAAAAGTCCCCAGACATTGCCAAGTATTCCTTGGAGGGAAAGTGAGGTGGTGGTGGTGGTGGTGGTGGTGATGGTGGTAACCAGAAGGAGGCCTAAAAGTAGGAAAACAGAAACCAAGTCAAGTTCATCAGTGAGAACAGCACTTAAATAGGAATGTCCTGGACACCCATTTAAAGCAAAAGAGTATAGATTGTTCCAATTAACTAGATGTGGAAAATTGAGGGGAGGGAGTTGTAAGAGAGGGCATTAGTCTCCATATACTTAACTTTAATAGCTTTGTCATATATTTTAACTGCATTATGTTAAATTGTTGATATATGCATCTGCTGGCTATCCAATACCCTTTGACCTACCAAAGGGTGGAAACCAATGTTCACTCTCCACCCTCATCTCCACCTCAGTGATGTATACAGAGTAGGTACCCGATGTCCAGTGTGTACTAAGCTTTGGAAGCAAATTCATTAGGAATGACATGTTCCCATATGTCTAGTCAACTATAATTGGGTCTGGTTTGCCTGTGTATTTATTGTAGTTATTATTTTGTTTCTATCTGTGACATGTCAGCCTGAGATTCCTCTTATAAGCTCTTCTTTATAGAGTGATATAAGAGATCACACTGCACTGGGTGATTATTCTTTACAGGAACCCTCCTAAATGATGTGCTTCATAGTCCTTACCTGAGTACAGATGTCTGATGAATGTCACATTTTTATCCACACTGAGGGGATGAGGGTAAATGAGGGTCCCCTTGAGAATCACCCCCATTTTTGGATGCCGGGAGCAGGGTGCTCTGGAAAGCATAGGAGGAGAAGGATGGCACGGCAGTGCTGGAGTTTGGCTTGAATTCTAAGTCACCACTTACTAACTGTGTGATATAAAACAAGTGGACTTCTAAGCCTTAGTTTTCTCATCTATAAATTGGGGTAGTCATAGTATTTAGCACACAATAAACATTCAGATTCCAGTTGTTTTTATTACAGGAGAGGGTGCAGACTGATTTAAGACACTGTCTCCTTTTAGCACTTCCTGAAATAAAGTTTTATGTGTCTTCCAATTCTGACTTTCAGCATGGAGTGGAGGGAGAGAAAGCACCAAAAGAAATGGTCAATAAGGCTGTCCCTTTATGGGGAAAAAAATGGCACAGCACCTTCCCCTTTCAAAAAGATAATAAAGATAGTGAGTCCTAGCTACTTACTAATTTTGTTGCCTGAATTAGTAAAAAATACTGAGCTTCTCTAATTTCCAGTGTTCTCACTTATTCTTAAGATTTTATTTATTACTTTTTTTAGAGAGAGGGGAAGAGAGGGATAAAGAAAGGTAGAGAAACATCAACGAGTGATTGCCTATCATGTGTTTCAACTGGGGACCTGGCTGAGAATTGAATGGGCAACCCCTTGGTTTGCAGGCCAGCGATCAATCTAATGAGCCACACAAACCAGGGCTGTTCCCACTTTTAAATGGAGGTTAAAAAAATCTACTTCCTTGGGAGAAGGTAAGGATTCAAGAAGGGCACGTAATGGAGGCACAGAATCCAGTGTAGGATGAATAGGAGAGCCTCAGACAATAATAACCCTGCTTTCTCTGTGATATGGAATATGTTACTCACCTCTCTGAGCCTCAGGTTCTCTAAAAGGGAAGCATCCCTGACTGACAAATATATAGATTGTGTGTGGGAGGGGAGTGATAGATGATAAAGAGATATAGATGATAGATAAATAATAGATAGATTAGACAAATCAATAGATAGATAGATAGATGATATAGATAGATAGAGTCATAGAAAGAATTATGCAAAAACTTAGTGGCTTCAAACAATAATCATTTGTTTTGTTTTGTTTTTTTCCATCTCTGTCAGTCAGGAGTCTGAGTGCAAGTCAGCTGGGTGACTCTGCTTCCAGCTCCCTCATAAGGCTTTCGTCAATGTGTTGATCAGGGTTACAGTCTCACCTGAAGGCTCAGCTGAAAGTCACTTCCAAACTCTCTACCATGGTGTTGCCAGGATATAGTCCATTATGGATTATTGAACTGAGGCCATCAGCCTTCTATTGGTTGTTAGCAAAGCCCACCCTCAAAGCCCAGACACATGGGCCTCCCTATAAATCAGCTCCCAATCTGATAGGTGGCTTCTATCAGAGTGGATAGGGGAGAGACTATGAAAGGCTGCTCAAGTTGGAAGCCACTGTCTCTGTGTCATCTATTCTTAGAAGTAACATCCCATCATTTCTGCCATATTCTACTGGTTATAAATGAGTCATTAAGTCAAGTTCACATGCAAGGGGAGAAGCTTACATAAGGGTGTGGCTACCAGGAAGTGAAGGTCACTGGGAGAACCTTAAAGGCTGCTTACCACTATAACAGGAAACATGAAAAAGCCTTCATTGTTCTATCACACACTGTGAACCCACCTGTTAACAGAATGCACCAGATTCTTTTATATATTCCCATTTTAATTACATATTTTTTCTCCCACTTGTGCTTGCTTCCTGTGGCTTTTGGTGGGGTGGGTGAGGTAAGATTGAGAAAGTGTACACAGCAAGAAATGAAGAAAGGCAGTGAGCTTTGGATAATTAACAAGGAAAAGGTAAGCCCTTAGTTTTCTTTATACTTTACCATTTCATATTGTGTATTTTTGCCATGTGTAGCTGCAAGGTAGAGTCACCATGTTGGAAAATTAAATTTCATAGAAAGTTCTACTTCCCTCACCCTATGGAAGCAAAAGATGGAAACATCTCTGACTTGTCACACTGTTGACTCACTTTCAGACAAGATTTTGGAGGGACCCTGAGTCCCTTCTCTAGAGAGGTTCCCAGATGCAAAGCTTTAAAAAGCAAAATAAAAAATGTTCATGTGACTTGAATAAAGTGGAAATAAAGTCACATAGAGAGAGATATAAGAAAACAGACAAAAATGAGATGCTTCCTAGGAATTGGGGAGAGGGGGTATACCTTCCACAGGGAACTGTCCCCCAGTGAAGGGAGGATTTAGTACTCTGAACCTGCCACCAACCCTCTTTGATAGATCCCTTCATTATGTTATTGAAATGATCATAAAATAAAGGTTAGTCTCATCCTAAGGATATCTTCCACCTTTTCCTAACCATACTATTAAGTTGCATTAGCGCCACAGAGTTAGGCCACCGTAACCAGGAAGAATGTGCGCTAATACCGCTCTCCTGGAGTTAAGCTCATTTAAAAATCTAGAATACTGTGGAGCAAGTTCCCCAGGCTAAGATAAGGTTAATGAATTTAAATTTCAACAATGAGCTCATATCCAATGTTTCTGAAATAATTAGCTCTGGGAATGGCATCATTGGTTCATTCAATGCGTTGGGTCCAGTTCCCATACCTAAGATAAATAATTTGGATGCTTGAGAACTGAAAAACAGGATGAGGAAGTTGTATTAACTTCCACAATTCTCTACAATTTACACAACCACTTTGCCCAATGCAGAGGGTTGAGGAGCTTTATCGTCAGGCTTTGTGTATAGCCAATGTTTTCATCAGCCTCAACCTCACTTTCTCTCAGTAACAATGCCCAACTCTTCTTTCAGAAACCACTCCTTAGCCCTGTCTGCAATAGGTTGAGCAATGATCTGCAAACCAAAAGGTCACCAGTTCAATTTCAAAAAGAAAGAAAGAAAGAAAGAAAGATAGAAAGATAGAAAGAAATAAATCACATCTTAGATATTTCCTTTGTCCCAGGGAAGCTATTCATTATGACGTCATCTGTCCCTCCCCAGCTAAAAGGTAGCATGTGACTCAGGCTGACCAATCAGAGGACTCCTTCCTCCACACAGGTGTTGAAGCTAGGCATGACTCAAGCCAATTAGAGTCTTTCTTAAATTTTGATATATGTATACAGGGGTGGAGGGGAGATATTTCCTTTTGGATTTTGAGCCAGAATCATACACTTATAACTGCCAGCAACACTTTTTATCATCATGGGAGTAGAGGCTACCTGAGAGTACAGCCACAGAGCCTGAGAACATTGTTTATGCCCCTGTGTCCAGCCCCAGACTACCCACATAATGGTCAAGTTCTTTAGTTTTCATAGCACACTGATGACTGGCAATTTCATACAAAGCTATCCCCTGTCACTTATTTCATAAGTGAAATATGAAAATGAAGCAATCTAAATAAATTTCAATATAGTTTTCTTATATATAATGTATTGAAATGAAACTCTAAAGTTGATATGCCCTCTATATGGTATCATTGATTCATCTAGGGATAACTCCTATTTAGGTCTAAACGAACACTGAAACTTTTAAATTGTCATTTAATAGAGCCTAATTCATTAGAAGTGGCTTATGAATTATCACTAAAATAAAAAAAGAAAGGATCTGGGGCCCTGGCTGGTGGCACAGTGGATAAGGCGCCTGTCTGCCAACACAAAAGTTGCTGGTTTGAGTCCCAGCCAGGGCACATAACCAGGTTGCAAGACAGATCTCCAGCCAGGTCCATAGCTGGAGGCAAGTGAAAGACAAACATACATTGATGTCTCTCTCCCTCTCTGCCTCTCTCCCTTCCCCACTCTCTAAAAATAATAAATAAAATATTTTTTTAAAAGGAAAAAGGAAAGAAAGGATTTGCTCAAACTTCATTCTGGCCATAGACTTAGGAAATATGGATGCTTCAAGCAAAGAGTCAATTGACCAGTAATTTCTGCAATGTGATTTTTTGTTTGTTCCATCAATATCAATAAACCAAGAAACTTCTTCATATTACTAGTGGTAACTTTCATCCATGGTAAAGTTTTAGCAGATGTTTTATCAAGTTTTTCCTTTTGGCAGTGGTATTAATTGGTTTGAGAAGCAATTAAATTAAAAAATCATTATCAAAAAGTAAATCTATCATTTTGCTGATGCTCCATGGATCACTAAGTTCAACAGTTACACCAGAAATATTTGTATAATCCTCCAAGGTTGATGTAATGTCATTTTCTGTCCACTCTTCTTAAAAATCACTATCAGATTCTATCACATTTCTTTTTTGCCATTTTGGTGGTCTAATATCAGATTCATAACAACCTGCTAATATACTATTATCTTCCACATCATTGTTACATACTTCAAAGTCACTCAGACAATCATAAAGAGTATCTGAATATAATTCATTGAAAAATTCTTCACCATTGCAATGTGCCATATTTGAAATTTCTGCAATATTTACATTGTGATAAAACCTGGAATATCCAGAAAAATAATTTTAAAATAAACTAAACACAATCAAACACAATTAAGAAATCGTTTACAAAATCCTATATTACTCTCTGTTTTAAAAATTGCATAAGCTAATGCAAATGCAAATATAAGTTAACTTGTTATTGGTTCGGCAATGTTTGGGCTTGAAAACACAATTTTTTGGTGACCATTCAACAAGGTGTTAAGCTAGTTTGAGTTAGGTTTTTGTCACTGGTAATCAAAAGCATCATGGCCAGAACTGTGATCCATATTGGCATCATTATTAAGTGTTAAGCACTGGGGATACCAAGGTAAATGCCATAATCCCTGGTCTCAAGTTACTCTCAGTCAAGGATTTATGGCCAAAGGTTGGAGTCAAACAAATGTGAACTTGAATTCTTACTTATGTCTATAGTAGGAGGAATTCTAAGATGGACCAAAGATTTACTGCACATTCACCCCAGGTTTAACATTCAAGATTATTCCCTCCGCTTGAAGGTGGACAGGACCTATAAATATGATTGCATGTCACTCCCATACTTAGGTAACATTATATGGTAAAGTTGTGAGGGATTTTGAAGACCTAATTAAGATTCTGAGTCAGTTCATTTGAGTTAGTCAAAAAAGATGGTATCCTGGTGAGCCTGGCATAATCAGGTGAAAGACTAAAAGAGAGACTGGGCCCTTTCTGAAATAAAATGTGCTCTCATGCTTGCCTTTGAAGAATCAAAGAACCATGTTGTGAACTACTTATCAAGGGAGGCTGCCTTTGGGGGATGAGGTCTTCAGTCTCATAATTGCAAGGAAGTAGAGTCTGCCAACATCTTGAGGGAAGATGACTCTTGAGTTAAAGATGAGAAAGCTGCTCTGATTGACACCTTCTTTGCAGCTTTGTAAAACCCTGAGCAGAGGACACAAATAAGCTATGCCTAAACTTGTGGCCCACAGATATTGTGTGATAATAAAGGTTCTTTTTTAAGGCACTAAATTTGTGGTAACGTGTTGTCAACAATAGAGAACTAATGCAGTGCCACTAATCAAAATTAAGCTTTCTGAGCCTGAATTTGCTGGTTTAATAAATACAAATAGTAGAACTACCTACTTTTATTGCATGTTGTGAGGGTTAATTGATAAATTCCTAAATAATTCAACAACTATTAATGGCTAGCTAAACCCTTCACATTTTAAGTGTGCACACACATGCATGTGTGCCCATGCAGGGGTAACAAGTAGTTCTTACATTCATCACCAAATACCCAAGTATCAGGGAAGGGACTCCACATCCTTAAGCCTATCTTGTCCAAATTCTTGCTCTTATAGCAAGGGAAAAAAAGGTCCAGAAAGGGAAAGTGACTGGCCCCAGGACATAAAAGTTGTTAATGGCTCCAATAAGGACTTCAATGCCATTCAGGTCCTGCCTCACCCTCCATACAATGGGGCTCTTTATATGAAGGCCTGACTGAGGCTAGAATTCATGTCCAAGCTCACTGACCTGGCAGGTGGCAAGAAACTCCAGTTCTTTACCCCATGGGTCTTTCCATGAAGCTGCTCAGTTTCTCCCTGATTCATTCAAAAGCGAGCAAGACCAAGCTGAAAGCTTTAATATCTTCTATAATCTAATCTGAAGTAATTCACCATCATCTCTGCTGAATGCTATTGGTCACACAGAACAACCCTGATACAATGTAGGAGGATGCTCCACAAGTGTGGAATCATTGGGGTCCATCTGGGAGTCTGGCTTTACATCTCTCTTCATTGCCTAAATAACCACACTGCTGACAATCTGAAATGAAAGTTTGCCAGCAAGAAGATAGGATGACTTTGTCCCAGCCCTTGTAGTTAATAGAAATAAGAGGACTGTGACTGTAGTACCACTGCCAAATAGCAAATGAAAATGGCATTTGAAAACTGCAATTAGTACTCCTTTCACTGAGAAGGTCTGTTGTGCTTAATGATCTACGTATCAGTGCATTCCAAGCCATGGTATTAATGGCTTAGAATATGCAGCTGCTCTGCAATGTTATGGCATCTTCAAAAGATATCAGCAAAATGATCATTACTTGAATTGGCTGTAAGCAAAGCTTCAGAAGGTCCAGGTGGCCTTGAAATGCAGAGCCTCATAGTGGCAAGAGAGAAAGAAGGGCTCTGGTTTCTAGAAGTCTGCATCCCTGATTTGTAACAGGCACTGCACTTTCTGACCCCGAACCCAGCTCTCCAGTTCAGCACCTTCCCTTCTCCACCTGTGTCCAGCACAACTGTGAAATACTGTTTCCCAAGAACAGAGTCATCACCAGCGACATGCATTCATTGTCAGGGGGCAGCCTTGCCTCAACACAGTGACCTCAGGCAAGGACATTTCATCAAATCGCTGACTTTGTGGGGGAGGTTGGCAGAAAAGAGAAGTGAGGATTTATGTTATACCAAAATTGCAAAAGTCCTGCAGAAACCTTCTCTCAATCTTGGATTTATTATTGTCTCCTGTCTGTTCTCCAAACTCTGGCCAGATAAATTGATCTGAAATCTAAGTTCACATGGGTCATTCTCCTGCTTTAAAATACTTCGATGACTTCCCATTGCTTCCAGGGTCCAGTCTAAAATACTTAGCTAGAAACACCAAACTCTGGGTCTGACACTTCTCTTCCTCGTCCTCTGCGTGACCGTTACCCTGACCCTCCTGATATGCCCAGTTCCTTTCACCTCAGGACCTTCTTCTAATTCTCCTTCTGATAGATGGCCCATCCCTTCCTTGACTCTTCCCTTCACCCTCACTCCTCCAAACCCATGCATCTCCTTTTCCTCCTTCCATCACAGCTTTCAACTTCTTCAGATCACCTATAACAATAGCAATTAAGCATTTCATTGTGTTCTTAGTTACTTATTATCTGGCCCCCACTATTAAGCTGCAGCCTCCATGAGAGAAAGGATTGAATCTGTCCTGTACTGCTGCTGTATCCCCATTGCCTGGTCACATGGGGATGCACAATAAATATTTGTTGAATGAATAAAGATGGACTAGTATAAACTATGGCCTATGAATCAAATCCACTCCACTGTCTGAAGTTTTGTTTTTGTGTTTTGTTTTGTTTTATTCTGTTTCATTGTTTTAATTTAATTTTATTGTTGTTGTATTACATACATCCCCTTTTTACTCCCCTCTGTCCCCTTCCCCCACCCACCCACTCCCCCACAAAGTCAATCCCACTTGTTGTCCATGTCCATGGTGAAGTTTTATTGGGACAGCCACACCCACTCTTGTTCACCTGTTGTCTATGGCTATGTTTGTGTTACAGTGGCAAAGTAGAGTAGTTGTCACAGAGAGCACATGGCTCACAAAGCCTAAAATATTTATCCCCTTAGAGAAAAAGTTCGGTGATCCCCAAACTAGATTTCAATGTTTCTCAGGAGGTAAAATGGACCCATAAAAATAATAAAGTCTTACGAACAATAAGTGCACTTCTCCCTCATCCATCCTATGCCCAGCAGGATGGCATAGATGGGAAAGGAGGCTGTGTTTCTGAAAATTCATGAACTTGAGGTGAGTTTTGAGCGGAAGCTGCTGCACAGGCCTGGGGAAGCACTGTTGACCAAACTTCTTTTAGCACTGAGTATAAAGAGGCAATACATTTATTGAGGGATAAGTAACTAGAAATACAAATGTAATGATGAGTAGCATTTGAAATCAAAGTCAAAGGCTGAACTCTGGCCTCATCACAAGCACCACAGACCAGGCAATGTCTTGGCTTCTTGTCATTCTTAGTCTTAATTGACTGTAATGCATCTGTCACCTTCAAGGGCTAGGTGGGCCCGTGACATGCTGTGATTGATCATCTGTGTCATCTCAGCCCATTTGTTTTGCACTAAATGGACAATTGCTCATTGATGTCCATGAATGAATAAATCGATGTGCAGAGGAAAGTGTCAACCCAATGAGGCAAGGTACACCAGAGACAGATGGATCTGAAAGCTGGCTAAGCAACAGAGGTCAGGGAAGTGGCACTGAATGTCTAGCCTGGGCTGGACAGGGTTGGCATGGGGTTATAATGCACACAGGCAGACAGACTGCTGAGTATCGAAGATATCAAGAACCACAATGGTAGGCCCTGGCCAGGTAGCCCAATTGGTTAGAATGCAGCCCCAACATGCCAAGGTTGCAGATTCAGTCCTTGGTCAGGGAATCTACAAGAATCAACCAATGAATGCATAAATAAGTGGAACAACAAACTGATATTTATCTCTCTTTCTCTCTAACCTTTTTCTTTCTAAAATCAATAAATAAAAATTAAAAAAATAAAAAAGGGATGGATGTAATACAACAACAATAAAATTAAAAGAAAAAAATAAATAACTACTGATACTTTGTTTTAAAAAAACAATAAATAAATAAAAAAGAACAATTTTGGTGAACAGTTAGCTCTGAACTGAAGACAACATTGTTAAAAATAAAGTCTGAATTGCCAACCCTAGGGTCACAGAGTTTATAGAAAACTATGGCTTCTGAAGCCATTCCATATCCACTGGACCAGAGTTTCTTGGGGAAATCTGGGAATCTATATTTTTAACAAAGACCCTATGTGATTTTTGTGCCTCTGAAAATTTGGAATCTACTGAACTAAGACCACACTGTTTCTCTCTACTTCAGTTTAGACAACCTAGACCCACAGACAATAGTTGAGGAAGAAGATGTGAGTAAAAACTTCTCTTTAGAACCAGGGGAAAGTGCTGGGATCATCTCACACTAGAGGAAGCAAGTTTTCTTATGAACTTCACTTGAAAAACCATTGCATGTTGAATTGAGCTAGTCTGGCCATGTGCTGGGTCCACTCAAAAGCATTACATCAAGTATTGCACCAGCTGTCAATCAGTGATAGTCTTTACTGAGAGAGAGTTTAAACTCCAGTCATAGAAGTAATAGGTACAATACTAAACAGCTGAAAAGTGGCTGAGCTGAAATGGCAATGCAGGGGTGTTGACTGGAAAACAAAAATTCCCATTGTCTCTCAATTGTCTTCCTACAAAAATCATTTCCCCGTCCTCCTTTTCATTCTTTGTTTTTATTTCTTCCTTTCTCCCTTCCTTCCTTCAGTCCTCCCTTCCCTGTCTCCTCTCCTTGCATCCATACATCCTTCCTTCCTCCCTCCCTCCCTTTCTTCTTTCTTTTCCTCCTCCCTACTTCCTTTCTTTCTTCCTTCCCTAGAGTAAGTTAACAGATTTTCTCAGCTCTGATTACTCAGAAGATGACCTTGAACTAAGAATTCAGCCCTGGCTGCTAGCACAGTGTTGATAAAGTGCCAGCCTGTGAACCCAAAGGTCATTGGTTCAATTCCCAGCCAGGGCACACATATCCAGGTTGCAAGCCAGGTCTCCAGCCAGGTCTGTAGCTGGAGGCAGGTGAAAGGCAACCAGACATTGATGTCTCTCTCCCTCTCTGCCTCTCTCCCTTCCCCTCTCTCTAAAAATAATAAATAAAATATTATTTAAAAAAGAAAAGTATAATTAAAAAATAAATGTTTAAAAATAAAAATAAATAAATAAAAAAGTATTCAAGTGCAAGTTATTCATTAAGGAAAGGGTCCAGGAGTAATCAATAAGGGAGTAGAGCAATTAGAAGAAAGAAGGAAAGAAGCCAACCAAAGAGTAGTTAGTGAACTTTCAAATTCAGCCTGAACCATGGCCATCTCTGGACCAAAAATTATCCTGAACCCTTGAGGCAAAGACACTAAATTTTGTACTTTACCACCATCATTGGCAGTGGCATTAGAGTAAGAAGTGAAACTTATAGATATTTCTGGCTTTCAGAATGGAATCTTGGGAAACTCTAACATCCAAGGGCATTTCTCTAAAAATATTTCTCAAAATATTTGGAGATATCCCACAATTTCCAACCTGCTGCTCTTGTCCCACCCTTTGCATGTGTTCATGTTGGGTTCAGGGTCCCCACAATGTTGATATATATTTTAAGATTGTTGATTATAGTAAAAGAGAGAAAGTTTGTGAGCTAACAAGGACATTTTTATCACCCCACACCTTTTCTCTTCCCTTTGCCAAGAATATGATACTTGCCTCAAAGCAGAAAGATGTGATGCTCATTCATTTGCATACAAATTTTCCTTTTGTTCCTTCTTCAGTCTTAGCTCTAGCTCATTTTCCAAAGATATTCTTGCTGAATACCAGCCTTAATAGTAAAACCCAGATCCAAAATCCAACAGAGAAATTGCAACTTTGCCAGAAAAGAGTTTATTATTTCATTTTATTTTAAGGTATGAAACTTACTTTTTTTTTCTTTACCATTTTCTTATTATATAAAATGTTAAAAGAACACATTTAAGAAAAAGATCAAAACTTTGATCAGTAAAATGACAACAAACTCATAACTATCAACAAACGAATCTAAGAAAAACAAAAAGAAACTAAGCAAACAACTAGAACAGATAACAGAACCGTACACATGGAGGCTTGTCAGTGGGGAAGGGGAAGGAGGAGAATGGGGGGAAAGGTGCAGGGGTCAAGAAGCATAACTGGTAGGTACAAAATAAACAGGGGAACATTAAGAATAGAATAGAATAGAATAGAATAGAATAGAATAGAATAGAATAGGAAATGGAAGAGTCAAAGAACTTACATGAATGACCCATAGACATGAACTAAGAAGGGGGTGGCTTGCTGGAGAGAAGGGAGGGTATTGGGCAATGGGGGACAAAATGGGAAAAAATTGGGACAAGTGTAATAGCATAATCAATAAAATATACTTTAAAATGTTTCTCTTTAATTAAAATTAAATCATCAATTTATTCTTTTCAGTTGAAATTTTTCCTGAGAACCTTCACTATAACCAGCTTCCTTCTAGTCTTTTATGATTGGGATGGGAATCTACATTTCCCTCTGGCCTGGAAAAGTATTCAACTTGCAATTGTCAAAGATAAAATATGCCAGGTAACTAAAGGTGTGATTTTATTTCAGTCTGTGCAATAGGGAGAACATTCATTAATGAGAATTCTCTCTCAGTGATAAGGAAGGAGGTCTGGAATTTTATAAAGGCAAGTAGGCAAGGAAGTCATTCACATATCTTAAGGGAATCATGGAAAATGATGGAGAATGTCTTATCTGAGTCATTGAAGAAAATGAAGAAGGGCCTTATCTTGGAATCTGCAAGGTCAAAGTGGTCCTTTATGGTTAGCCATTTCTCTGGAAAACAAAAGAGTGAGGGAATTTCTTAAGCACCACTGTCTTCCGGTGAAGTGCAGGACTCAGGTCAAGTCCAACACTATCATAAACATGATGTAGAAATTAGCCCCAGAAATGTTTTATTACAAAATACCTTGAGGGGACTTTTGCCAGGGATATTCAATCCAGAAAATATTAACATCTAAACCACCGAAGCATCACTGTACGTTGAAGAGAAGGTAAGGTTTGCTTTACTCCATGCAGACCTGAACCAAAACTCTCTGCTTTGACATGAATTGGAGTCATCACTTGAGGTTTTTTTTTTCCTAAAGATTCTTATCTTCATAAGGATGACCTATTCATGTTTTAATTGCTTTAGAATTAGCTTGTATATGTTCACCTGGAAGCTATAGAAGACCATGAGTAAAGGGAAATAATCCCAGGGCAATGAGAGCGAAATGATGTGTGAAAGGACAAAAATGGCTATAATACATAACTACCAACCACTGGAGTTAGGCTGCCATGAGCTTGGACTTTGACTTTCTAAGCAGAAATCTTGACCTCTTGTGTATGGCAGGTTAGTAACCTCATAACTATTCAGCAATCTAGACAAGGAGGGCAATATGTGAGCTATTGGTAAAGTAAAACCCAAAGAAAGAAACTAAACCCCAGTCTAATTTGGTATAACAGGCATACAATGCCACCCCTCTACCTGATAGTAAGTACAGCCAACCTACATCTCCCCAAGGTAGTCTCCATCCTCTTGTTGTGGTCCTACCTCCAATTGCAGGCTCTTTCTCTTGCCCTGACAGAACCACAAACTTAGCTTCTTAGTGATGGCAGCAAGTATTTGTATAGCATTCTACGGTTTTTTTCAGCCTTTCATGACTTTTCATCACTTGGAGGTCACTTGCTCCTCCACGTGAGGGAGGGAGGGTCTATTTCATTCTGTCTGTTTTGAAGGAAGAAACCAGGAATGGAAAGTGACTTGCCCATGTCACACAGCTGGTAAGTAGCTAAAAAACTCAGGTGTCGTGGGTGACATTCCTGAGATCCTTTCTCCTTTTTGCCATGTTCTTCCCTTGAGTTATCTGCACTTATAAGTAGGGCTTAGAGACAGAAATAATCTTCTTCCTAATCATGGACTTCAGCTACTCCTCCAGGGATGTATTCTATGCTCCCTCAATTATTTCACCTCCAAACAAAGAAGGTGCTATTGGGCTTTTCTAGCCAGGAGGGATGCCCTTATCTGGAAAGGATACTGCCTGTGGAGAAAACTCTTTTCACTTTTCCCCAAAGGTTAACGAGAGAAAAAAAAGTTTTAATTTTGTTTTTATTTAAATAGCCATGAGAATTGGGATCTCAAGATAACCAATCAGTTATTTGCTAGCAGAATTTTCCTAGTAAGGAAAAAGAGTACTTAGACCTAAAATGTACACATTTCTTCCAAAATGTCATTCAACATCTATCTCTTTCCCAGATAGTGACAAACGCTCCATGTTCCTGTCAAAATGCCAGCTTTCAGCACCAGCCTTAATAATAAAAGCCAGATCGAAAATCCAACAGAGGAATTGCAGCTTTGCCAGCAAAGAGTTTATCATCCCATTTTATTTTAAGGTACTAGGCTCACTTTTTCTATTTACTTCTTTACTGCTTCTCCTTTAATTAAATATATATATATCATCAGTTTATTCCTTTCAGTTGAAATTATTTCCTGAGAACCTCTCACTAATACACATTTTTACTTCCTAAAATATGATTGTTTGGATGTTTCAAAAATAATTTTATAAAAATGGATACCCACACACACATAACTTGAGACTCTAGTTTGGTTAAAGCTATTAGCAACAGTGTGGTTCTAAATAATAAACAATACATAAATATAGACAGATAATTACAACTATGTATTTTTTATTTGAGATAGAGATCCATTTTTCCCCTGATTTTTGTTTCATCTTCTTTACCATTACCTCTACTTCTACCTAGGGGGCAAAGGGAGCTTAGAGTCCAATAACACACCAGTTGATACTACAAGCAGTTATCAGTATTAGTAAGATAAAGATTTATCCATCTTGTACTTGCACCTCCCTGAAGATACTCAGTAGCACGACAATATGAGACTCGCTGGCCTGAATCTTAGATGGGACATGAGGACAAAGTGAAGACCCTAGAGGGATGGGGTACAAAAAAAAAAGGATATAAAATATTAGGGGATTGTAAATCCTATAGAAGATTTATTGGGGAGGGGGGTTCTATGTACCAGACACTGTCCTAAATGCTTTACACAAATTACCACAATTTAACCTCATTAAAAAAAAAATCATGAGATGGGTATTAATATTATCTCCATTTTACAGATGAGAAAACTGAGATTGATTGAGGGTAAGTGACTTGTCAAAATAAGCCAGTCATTACTGATAGAGCTAGGAATCCAACCCAAATAATCTGACTCCAGAAAGCAAGCTCTGGAGAGTCTAGAATGCTCCTGATCCTTCTATGCAGTGGCATTCTCACTTGGCCTTGCTCTCCATGTCTTCCTGGGTCGGCCCTCTGTCAGGTCCAGTCTTGCTGGATCCAAGACCACCAACTGATGACAGCAGGGAGGACCCTCATCTAGGGGCAAAGGAGAACTTGTGTGGAGCCTTTGGGAGGTTCTGCATGCTTTATTGCAGTGTCAAGTTAACAACAACATGGCCAAGCAGCTAAGAGTGTTGGTGTGCTCATGCGTGGTTGTCCCACCCTTTTCACAGCATCAGCAAGCTTACAGCAAGGGCAGTCTTATGTACACATTGGAACAAAGGAAGCTGTATACCAAAAAGTAACATACGGGGTGACATCAGCCTGCTCAAAGTTACTAAGTCAGCAACCTCCTGAGCTCAGTGTTCCAGAGGCTCTGGTGATAAGATTAACTCCAAGGCTAGCTCCCCAGCTGACCCCCTAGGAAGGTCCAGCCATGCATAGACAGGTGATTTCCTTCCCCTGACACCCTTCCACCAAGTTCCATCTGAAGTGGACAGACAGGCATCTCTGGAACTAGGAAGATAACAGCTCTCACTGTGACTCCTTTAGGTCACAAGTGCCTGCTGTCCTGTTTCTTGGCAATTCTGTATCTTCATGGCACCTGTGTTAATTGCTTAACACCAGAAATCCTGTGTTGTTGCCGTGGTACCTGCTTGACCTTTTCCTGCTATTATCTAAGAATCACACAGCAATCCCCCGCCCCCCAGATTCCCCAACCATGGACCGGAGTGTGGTTCCCTGACAAAGCCTCACACTCACTCTTTGTTCTCCTTTCCTACAAAACACAGCCCTCCCTAGTATAAATAATAACAACAGCAAATATTCATAGACACAGACAACCATGCAGTAATTACCAGAGGTAAGGGGCAGTGGGGGAAGAAGAAGAGGGTAAATGGGAGAAAAATGATGATAGAAGGATACTTGACTTGTGATGGTAAACATACAATACAGTACAGGTGATATGTTATAGAATTGTACATCTAAAACCTATATCATTTTATTAACCAATGTCACCAATAAAAACTTATATAATTTTATTAACCAAAAGGAAGAAATACACATCTCATGCTGATGGTGTCCAGGCCAAGGAACCATGCATCATGCTCTGTAGGTTATAAATATGATCTCCCTCAATGCTCCCAACCTTTGATGTGAGGGGTCTGTCATTATCTTTCTTTAGAGATGGGGAAGCAGACCAGAGAATCTGACCCAGGGAGTATCAGTCTGTAGCATCCATTTTCTTACAGCTGTGATAATGGTTACAGAGGTATTAGCAAATGACAATAACAGGAATGGAAATGAAAAAAACAAAAAAACAGGCATTTGGGTTTTGTTTTGTTTTGTTTTGTTTCGTTTGGAGAAGAGGAAAATACTCTCAAAACTTCTTCAACTTTGCTAGTAGGTAAGCTCCAAAAGGGCCAGGGACTTGCCTCATGTGCATTGGGCAGAGTTCAACACATAGTAGATACTCAATAAAAGACCTTTGAATGAATAAGTGAATGGTTTATAGACTCACTTGGTTCATTTATTCTTTCAACAAACATTCTATGTGTCAGGCCCTGGGTTAGGAGCTTGCATTACAAAGATAAACAGGACATGTTCATCCCAGGACAAGTTCAGGGTCTAATGTAGAAGACAGGCATATCTAATACAGGTTTCTAAGCCAGAAAGAAGTCCAGAGAGAGACACATATTGTATATATACAACTACACTGGACTTCTTGCAATAACAATAGGACAGGTCTCTAAGGCAAGCTTTGACTACAAAGGGTGCCATTCCCCTGGGGAAGTTTATCCTTCCTTTCACTCTGGACTGAGGGTCAAAGAGTGACTTCAGGAATCCTAAATGTGTGAGATCGTGCACACCAGGTTCATGTGTGTGGCGAATGGCTATGCACATCAGACTTAATAAATCTGGTAGATTGCTATTTGCAGGTGGCTAAGAATCATTCAATGGCTGCAGCAGGAGGCAGCTGATAAACAGCCCTGCCTCCCCAGGCTGTGATAGTATGTCAGGGCTTTGCCACCTTACAAATTACATATGAATGAGCAAATTAGCCTAGATGAGAAATACATACACACAGACCCTGGATCTTTTTCTTTAAGTGCCTGTGCTGAAATAACTAGACTTGGCAACAGGCTGGAATGTGGAGAAAGGTGACAGGAAAGGGAACCCCCATTTACAAATTACTGGAGTGGAAACATGCTACCTGGGGTGGGGAGTGGGACAAAAGATGTCCTCGATAGTGTGGTAGGTCTCGCCATAATCCTTATTGTTAGCCTTGGATTTGAACATCCCTTTATTCAAATGTACACTCATTGTTCAACATTTATAGTTGTCTTCTGGGTATCTCCTGTGTCCATGCACCATTCTCTATGCTGGGGACATAGCAATAAAAATTCAAAACAACAAACAACAATAGCAAGACCAGCAAGTGGTGCTATGTGCCATGCCAACAATTCAATGGGATGAATTCAATGGGATGGAGGACAAGGAAGTTGGAAAGGTACCACTATGGTTAGGGGTTTAAGGAAGGTTCTCTGAGGAGGTGACTTGTGAGCTGAGAGCTCCCTTTAGTCCTTCACTGTCTGGCTAGATGCATTCGCTGAACACTTGAAATATGGCCAGTCCATATTGAGGTTAGCATCAGTGTAGAATCCATACCCAATGTCCAAGACCTAGTATGAAGGAAAGTATGTAAAATACCTCATCAATAATTTTTTAACATTGGTCCAATGTTGAGATGATAGTTTAGGTAATTGGGGTTAAAAATAAATATATTGCTGACATTAATTTTCTGTATTTTTATTTTTTTAACTGTGGTTACAACAAAATTCAGAATTGCCTACATGGCACACATTCATGGGTCACATTACATTTCTACTGGATGGAGCTACTCCAGACAGAAAGAAAACAATTGGAACATTTTGAAGTGTTAGAACAATGTAAAGCATCTTTGTCCTGGATGTGCCACTTGCTAGCTGTGTGAACTCGGGAGGCTCTGATCATCCTTGGTGGTGAGAAGGATGTTAATGGCACTTTCCTTGTGTGGGAATTGAAAGGAATTCATGAGAATGAATTTACATTAAGGATTCCATCTCACCTGCCATGTGATAATAAGATAGAGTAGGGGTGCTGGTGGTCCTTGCAGTCATGAATACATCTCTTCCTCCGGGAGAGTTAGAGTTAAGTAATCTGTGGGTCTTTCTTAGCCATCAACCCAGTTTGTCTCAGCCCATGGGGGCATGTCTGTTCCCTCTGTCCACCGCAGTCCCCAGCTGCCAGGAACAGACCTGTGCTGACTCTCCAGGCCCCTTTTTCAGCTGCTGTGACACTTTCTAGGCTTGAGCTCACTGAACAAGATAAAAGCCAGTTTTTCTCACAGAAACTTGGGGATTTTAACTGTTGCATCGATGTCTGGCTGAGAACTGAATGAGCTTGTCCAACCTGGCTTGAAATTGGCTGTTTGGAACCAGCTGATAGAAGGAAAAAAGAACAGTACCACGGAGAGACTTCAGGAGGATATCATTCCAAGAGCGGTGGAGGTGGGGAAAAGGGACAGCACCATGGACATGGACAACATGTCGAATTGACTTTGTGGGGGAGTGGGTGGGTGGGTGGGGAAGAGGACAGAGGGGAGCAAAAAGGGGATGGAAACAATACAATAACAATAAAATTAAGTTTTAAAAAATTCATAATAGTGGAAAAAAAAAAGGGACAGCAGCTTTCCATGGTCATTTCTGGACTCAGAATCATCTTTAGGAGGTCTCCCTTTCTTATCTGTTTGAGCACTTGCTGTTTTTGGCAGTTGGCAAAATGGGGATAATAATTGAAAGGATTGTACTAGGTTTTGAATGAGATGACTGAACATGCTTAATAAACAATAGGTACTCAATGCATTATATTTTTTATTTTATTTTATCATAATCTTCTTCATTTCCTCTGGTGTGGGAGGAAGGGGAGACCCATAATTTTTCTCTAGAGCATCATGGGTTTGTGGGACTGATGACAACTCAAAGGATTCTTCCCCAAGGTACATTCTTCATTCAGAAAGTATCAATGGCCACCAGTCTCCAAAGGCCTTCTATGGAGAGGACTCTCTCTTGTGCTTCATAGACACTACTTATATATTTATCCATTTGCCAAAAGGGAAAACTAAGTCTCAGAGGTCATGAGACTTGATAAATTTCCATGAATAGTAAACTGGCAGAACCAGGACTCCAAAGCATGCATTCTAAACATTCCATTCCTACTGCCCAGAATTGTCCTCTGCCTAAAACCTCCAGTGGCAGCAAACTCACTATCTCGTAAGAGGTTTGTTAATTAGCATTTACTGAATGCAACTGGATACCACATGCTGGTCCAAGGGCTTCTGTACATTAACTCAGTCAATCCTGATTGCATTCCTGGGAAGCAGGTGCTATTATTGACCCACTTCCAAGGTAAGGCTTCTTGGTTCACTAATTTGCCCACAGGCCAATAAATGATAGTCTAGGACCTGCTATAACTGATGGCAAAACCCAGATCATAACCACTGCACCTTCTAGGCTCTTAGGAATTGTACAACCTATATGTCTACAGGGATCCACACTAGTCCAGTGGGTGCACCAGTACACTCATCCCTATACCCAGTGGCCTTGGTGATTGGACATTTTCATCACTCTCCATTCAGTAGAGGCCACCTCCAATGCCTGCAGCTGGGGAGGGCATGCTTCCTACAACTCTCACCCTAAAGATGCATCAGATGTTCTATAGACAAAACAAACCCCAACCTAAAACAAAAGCTGTCTGCGAATGATCCATCAGCATTCCTTAAGTAGGCCAGGCTGCTCTGTTCACGATCGCCTCCTACTGTAAGTGATAAGATGTGACGTATGGGGTTCATTTACTCCTCCATTCCCGCAGAAATATGGTGGGCACAATCAATTTCCCTGTTTGTTCTCTGCCCCACTGTTCCCGGGTTAAGTAGCCTGCTTTGTCTACATTTGTCAGCTGATACAAGCTTCTCTCTGCCATAGGCACCACTATTGATGAACGTCGTCAGAATATGGAGCCTTGAATAATGTATAAAAGATTCAACATGCAAAGTCTCCCTAGGAAAAGGTGGGGGTGGGTGGGGGTTGGGAGATGGAGTGTTATATGTTTTCTCTGTAGGAGCGCCTTCATTTACAAAGCATATTTGTCAAGTCTTTTGCTAAGAGTAATGCCACGGAGCAGCCTCCCATCATTCTTGTTAATGGGACTGTCTGTGTGTTACAGTAAACAGCTATAACTCTTCTGTTGGAGCCATTGTGTAGCAGGCGGAGTTTTTTCAGCATCAAATTAAGGGTGTCTCCAATTGCCAGCCAGGACCATGAGCTCTGTGACTCAGCCATCAGGCAACCAGGGTATTGTGGAGCATTCTCAGAGTGGAGAGTGAGCTGAGAGGGGCGAGCTGCCCTTCCTCCACTCAGACAAGGGGATCTGGAACTGGGCTCTAGTCCTAGATAAGCTCTGCTGTCCTTCAAAGGCCACCACATTGTGCTACCCAAGTTTCAAGGATGTTAGCTGGTATTCAAGGCTTCTCTCAGACTCTTATATAAGAGATAGAAGAACATATGAGCTCTGAAACAGGTCTACATGCATTCCAATTCATCTGAGCTATATACTAGCTGTGTAATCTTGGTCAAGTTACTTAACTTATCTGAAACTTGGTCTTAAATATGTAAAAAGGGACAAATCATAGCACAGACATTACAGGGTTGTTTTGAGAATTAAACGAGACTACATGGTATACACAATGAGCCACAACCACCAACATCTTCGCATTGTCATCATCATCATCATTTCCTGGCCTTAGACATATTTCATTCCTCACCTCTCTGTGCCTGGTTGACCAGTATCCATTTTTTGTATTTCATCTCAAATCCTGCCTCCTGATTACTATAGTCAACAGGGGCTCTTCATTAATAATCACAATGGGGAAACCAGTTACTATGTACCAGGTCCATATATCACTTATAACTATGCTATGTGGTAGAATCTTTCTCCCCATTTTACAGACAAGAACATTGAGGCTCAGAGAGTTTCAATGGCTTTCTAAAATGATCATAGTCCTAAAGTGACATGATGAGGACTAGACACCAGAAGAGCCCACTGCCCCCATCTCTCAGGTCTAGGTGTCATCTCCCTGGGATTAATCCTGGCCTTTTGCCACTAATTACAAGCTTAAAGTTCATCCTCTCTTGTCTTTTGGTCTCAAGAAAGGTTATGAAAAGTTCTTAGTACCACAGAATGTCCCATTTTTATTCTATCATTTATTTATTTATTTATTTATCTAAATGACTAAGACGTTAAGACCCTTAGCTATTTACTCAACCCCATCCTCTGGAATTTTGTGGGTCTAGAAGTTAACACTTTATTTCAGGAGTCTACATTTAGCCACTCAGAGTCTATGGCAAAAGTAGAATCAGAACCTGGATCCTTTGATTTTTTCAAGCCATTTCAAACATGCAGAAAGAAGTTATCTTTGCAAAGATGCTTACTTGTCTGTGCTGGTTTTTGTGGTTTGGTGAACAAGTTTTAGAAGGTCTTGAATCACTGCCTCCTGTCCAATTTTCATCGCTTCCCCTGCAGTCCCATCATCTCTTCCTTGTTGCTTTTTCCACGGAGCTGGAGGGTGGCTGGTGCCATCCTTCAAAAGGAAAACTTTCATGTTCAGTCAGTTCCCAGCAAACTGTCTGAGCATTTTATTTGTGACTCTTCTCTTTTTTGGAGCTAAGGAATTGGTGATGGACAAAATTATGGCTTTTAGCTGCAGGGTTCCCATAGTTCATTTGGAAAGGAAAGTAAGTGATTAGATACGCACAATACAAAGGGATGCATTATGCAACACCACTGCCAACAGTGCACTTCAAGTGCCTAATTTTGTGTTAAGTGCTCTCTCCTAAGTATCTAACCCATTTACTCCTCTAAGCCAGAAACAAGTGGTTTACCTTTCCTTTTATCAAATGAGATAAGGAGTGCACAGAAAAGCTTTTAAAATGTTCCTTAGTTAATGGGATGCAAAATGCCATATGACCATAAAAGAGTGTCCAAATTTGGGAGGGATTCCCAGAAAGACCTATTCATGTTGGAGATAATTGTTTTTAAAAAGGAAAGGGGTTTTCCATGGAAATCGTTAAGCCTTGGGAACAGAAGCCCAGATGAGGTTATGCAGACAGCAGACACAAGAGTTCTGAGATGCTCCAGCACAAAAGGGCATGACTCATTTAGGAACTACTTGTACTTCTATGGTGCTGAGGCCTACTGCTTTCTAGGGGAGACTGCATCAAGAAAGGAGCAAGGTGAGGGGATCTCTCAATAACCCCTTCCTCAGGGCCATTGGTCCCTTCAGAAATTTTATGGAGCACTTACTCTGTGCCACGCTCTGAGATGGCACAGTCTCTGCCTAAAAAGAGCTCCCATTCTAATAGGACAAGCAGATTATTATAAGGATGACATTGCAAATACATATGCCTGGGGCACTATTGGGGTGCAGGTTATAAGCAACAAAACCAAGACAACCCAGAGAATGTGGTAAGTATGAGGAGGAAACACCCCCAAAAACAGAATTATCTTCTGAAGAGCAGGTTCCTTATAGTAAAGGCTTCCCGCATTAGGTCAGTGTTCTAGGAACCCACCTGGCATTGTTGTAAGAGGCTGCATTCAACGTCAGGGAATTTCATTTTGAAGATTCTTTTAACATATTTGGCCATTTCATGATGGGTGATTCATAAGCACACCTGCCCACACTGCTGAGTATTCAGCAATTTTTGACGAAAAATATCATGACCCCCATGTCCCACCCTCCCCATTCACCTGATCTTGCCCCAAGCAACTTTCTTTCTTTTACAAAGAATAAATAAATATTTTTTCTTTAATTTTTAAAATTAATTTATTGTTCTACTGCAGTTGTTTCATTTTCCCCATTGCTCCCCCCTGCCCCACACCAGCCCCTCTTCCTCAGTCAATTCCCATCCTTTTGGCCTTGTCCATGGGTCATTTATACTAGTTCCTTGACTAAATCCTTCCTCTTCTTTCCCCTCTTCTCCCTATCCCTACTCCCCTCTGGTCTCAGTCTATTCCTTATTTCCATGCCTCTGGTTTTATTTTGCTCGTTTGTATGTTTGTTTTTTATTAGGTTCCTGTATTATGTGAGAGGATATGGTATTTGTCTTTTGCTGCCCAGCCAAACAACTTCTCTTTTGTTTCCCCTGATGAAAAAAGTCCTCAAAGGGAAATGTTTTGCCAACGTGGAAGAGGTGAAACAAGAAATGACAGAAGCACTAAAAAGAATCCAAATTGTTGAGTTCAAAAACTGTTTTGAGCAGTGGAAAAAAAACTTCTCAATAGCTATATTGCATCAAATGACAAGTACTTTGAAGGTGATTGAAGTTTAAACATGTCAGAATAAATATACAATTTTTTATAAATAAATTCTGGTTTTGGTGGATACCCCCTCTATGCTGCTATAACATCTGACCAGGAGTAAGCGAGGTGTGACCTGCATCTGAGGTCAAGGGGTGACAGAAGACAGAAAATCATACAGTGTGAGCAAAGGCATATAAATAAGAAGGAGCTGTCATATGCAGCAGCCTCTACTGATACAATAGCCACCCTCCCCTTAGCACCTGTTCAGGCATCTGCCAACAATGTGCTCAGGGAGGACAGTCCCAGCCTTAGCAAAGGAATTCTGATTTGTGTGGGCCAATCAAGGTCAGGTCATGCTGTGATTGGTTTAGGTGTTGAGTCTAGTGGTGACTAATGGGAGAGCTTGTGGGGAAAATATTGTGCCTTTAAAAAAAAAATAGACTAGGAAAAAAGTCCCCTGCCTACCTGTGGAGGACAGGATACCTGAAGCTGGCCAGGTTTTTTATAATGATAAGGAGATAGGTTGGGAGAGGAAAGACTTACACTCTAAAAAGGAAAGAACATAAAGGTGGGGAAAACCTGTAACCTTGATGAGATTATAGTGCCTCCAAATAAAACAGCCCTAGAACCGTTCATTTCTGGACATTTCATTATGTGAGGTAGTAAAGGATTGTATATTTTAAGCTTCTGTTGATTTGAACCATCTTCTCCTTGCAGCCCAAGGTGTCATGTCCATGAGAAACTACAAGCAACCAGTGTGGCTAAAGCATAAAGGAATGATGGCTGGTGGGGCTGGAAGGTAGGCCTGGTTTAAGAGAAGTTCCCATATTAAAAAAAAAAAGTTTTATCACAAGGTCATCAGAGAGAATGAGAGAGAGCAGGGAGTGCGGGGCTGCAGGAAATGAAGGTTTAATGTTTGTGTAAATTGAAAGAAGGAATCTACTTGGAAATGAGAAAAAGCAAGATTAAAATGGAAAACACAGCCCCAAAGCTATTAATACCCAACAGATCCAAATTGAAAAATAAAAGCAATGGGTGAAGCATATAGTTCTCAAAATGAATTCGTGTCATAAACCATTAACATCAGCTCTACCTTATTACCTGTAATTCCAGCGAGAGGGGCTGCAAACAGTACCAGGCAGATGTCTGATTGGAGATCGGTGAGAGCTCTGCTCCCAGTCCTGGCCAGGCACCTTCTCCCATGACCTCTCTGCTTGAGCAGCCTCCTCTCACCCCTTTCTGAGGCCCAATGAGAACCCCAAGCTGCCCTTGTTCCAGGGAAGATCTCAAGCATCAGCAAATGCTACTGCCAAAAGATTTTGAAATCAAGAAAACTCTTGGTAAAATCATTATTTCTTTCTCCCTTTATGTATTCCTCCCAAAGCCCTCCAAAATCACTCTGTTTATGTTAATGCACATTACCGTTGATGAGAAACATGTCAGCTCTGATCTATCATTGGGTCTCAGTCAACAAATGTCACCTAAACCTGGGCCAGAGACAGGTGACATGGAGGGCTAGAAGGTCTACAATGCCTTAATGACCCCCACTGCCAGCACCAGTACACACCACTTTAGAACCCTTTGCTTTGAACATAAATTCAGGTACAAATATTAGCTCTGCCATTTAGACAAGGTCTTAGAATCATCAGGTTTCAGTTTCCTGGTCTGCAGAGTCAGGGTTAGCATGCCCACGTCTCATGAGGAGTGTGAGAAGTGAGTGTGTAGACTGTAGGAACTCAGTCTACACTGAGTTTAAGTTTCCCCCACTCCTCTCCCAAATCATCATGACCTCTTTCTTCCTGCCCTAAAAAGGGTTTAGGGTCTGCAGATCTCTAGAGAAGAGATAGATGTTTGCATGCAGTCAATTTCCATCCTTGAAAGTTTAGTTCCTTTGTGGGCTGGGAGAATCCCTTGTGGAGAAACATCTCTTTGGATATTGTCTACACAGGTGACTTAAGGTCACCCCAAGTATATTCTATGAGCCTGTCTAACCTCCAAAGATGGCCCTGTCTCAGTGCCCATGTCCACCACTTTATTCACCTAGCAAATAACCTCAGAATACCCCTTAGTAGGGAAGATTCTTCCATATGCAATCTATCTTCAAAATATAACTAAATATACTTAAATATATTCATTATGCTAGTCCAAGCCACTCTCTTGCTTCATGTAAAGTATTAAATAGCTCTCTGACTAGTCTTTCTGCGCCCACTCATTTCCCACTCCATTTTATTACCACTTAGCATCTAGAACTATGTTTTTTCAACCCAGTGCTCAAGACTCAACAACAGTTTCTCATTGAATTTCACCAGAAATCTAAAATCCTTAATTGGCCCTAAAATGAATGTATGGCATAATCTCACCAATCTCCTTGAGTGCAGTTCTTAGCCTAAGTTGCAGTTTCCTTACCTGTGACATAAAAATGATACTGGCTAAGGCTAATGGAAGATTCAACATGATAACGCACAGAAGGCATGTAGTGCAGGCTAGACTTCTGTCCTGTGCTGTGGGATTTTGGGGGGGAAAAAAGAATAGCTCCTCAGCCAGCAGATGGATTTTGTTTTTTATACATGATTACTCTCTCCTCTTTTCAAATGAGGTTCTCTTAACACCCCATTTCTCCTTGTCTCTGCTAACCATGTTACCCAACACACATGCACAGACACATACACACACACACACACACACACACACATACCTACTAGACTGACAGACATGCTAGATTAGCTCCAAAAGAGTTAAGAGGAGCTTAAGCACCATGCCATTAGCAGCAAATGAGTATTCCTTGCACAGAGCTGCAGAGCATATTAAGAGACTCACAAAACCCCCCAAATTGAAATATGTCTTTGCTAGAAAAACTTCTACCACAGAGACCACTGTCTTCTTCCATAAGTTCACCTTCCCCCACCAGCTGGCCTCACCCTATCCTCCCTATAGTAACCACCAAAAGGTCCATGTACCTCTCTGCCCTCATCCTGATCTTTAGTGCCTAATTTTTTGGCCCAAAATTCATGAAATGCCTCAAATAAGCCACAGTTTATTGATCATCAATCTTCATGTTAAAAGAACTCTGTAATTCTTTCTACAACCTCCTCATCCAATGAGGAATCCAATTTATTCTTTCAGGGGAACTCCTCATGTTCATTGTATCCTTTCAGCCTTAAGAAGGTAATGTCCTTCCAATTAGACAATTCTTCATAATTATCTAAAATATATTTCTCACTGGGACAACAGAGTAAACCTAAGACTGAGAGAGAATGTCTCTCAACTCAGTGTCTCTCATTCAGTACATACCTTATAGTACACACCTGACTTAGGTTGTCATAACACAAGAAATATTTTGGAGATTATGCTTATTATACTATTGTCTTTGAAGATGGAGAAAAGGGTCATGAGCCAAGGAATACAGGTGCCTCCAGAAGCTTCCTGGAAAAGGCAGAAAAAAATGGATTTCCTCTGAGAGTCTCCAGAAGGAATGCAACCCTGCCAACACCTTAATTTTATCCCAGTAAGGCCATTTTTTACTCTGACCACCACAACTGTAAGATAATAAATCTGTGTTGTCTTAAGCAACCAAGTTTGTGGTCATTTGTTACAGCAGCCACAGAACACTGATACTGTTCTGTTTCAAACTTAGTCTGACATAGCTCTAACCTTTTTCCTAAAGTTAAGCCAGCCCATCTTATATGTTGGTTGTTGTTTTTTTTTCTCTCTCTCTCTCTTTCAATTTATTCCCAGAGACTCATCAAGGTTTAATCCCCATGTTGTCATAAAAACATTTATTACGCATTTTATGGGAGACACTGTGTTTATGTGAATTACCTTCTTCAATCCTGATCATCATACTCCAGTGTGGTCATTATTGCCCAATCTCACAGATGGGGAAATTGTAGTGTCAAGTTCACTGGGTCTATCACACTCCACATCTTGTGGACTAACCACTAAACTGCAAACTCTGTGCTGTGTACCCACCTGCACATGCTCCTGCCCATCCCCCTTGGCTGCTCACCTCCCAATTTAAAAGATCTGAATCTACTTCTTTTACATGGAAAGTGAGTACTTTCTTATGCTGGTTCAAACTTCACAGATGGTGTGATGACAGAGGAGATAACTTCCCAAAGCTTCAGTTTGGAGTAGGGATACCATGGAAACAGGTGGGAACAGCATGATCTGTACCATTTTGATTCTAATTAGGCTGGATATAAATCAGTGCTTCCAGCTGACATCAAGTGTGACCATTTGGGACAACCACTAGAGATTAACAGAGGTAAAGGGACTTGTCCAAGGTCACCATCTTGGGCAGGAGTTGACCAGGGAGTTGAATTGAGGCATTCACGTTTGCAAATTTCCCCTACTTCATGCCTTTGTAAACCTGCTATAATTGGCATTGCACTGTCACTTCTGTCAGCAGCTCTCAAAACAGCAATTGACAAACCAGCTGCATCAGAATCACATGGGAGGATTTTAAAAGTACAGATTCCTTTGGCCCACCTCTGAGACTTTGATTCTGTGTGTCTGGATCAGTGCCTGGAAATAGGAAGGGAGTTTCTGTTATTTTGGTTTAAGCTTCTTGTTGATTACAAAGACCAGCCAGTTTCAGGAAACAGCATAGGTATATCGTTGTAAAGGTGAAATAGGTGAAAGCCTTCCCTCTACCTCCATATCTGCTAAGCAACCTGCGCTTCACCCATCACCTCCACAAATGGGAGTTGCTCTCATCCCAGCCCTCACTAACTACCATATTTTTATGAAAACTATAGATATAAAAGATGTGCAACAGGTTATAGGGCTATAATTAAAGCTTCACTATTCTTTTATCCTGGGACAGGGTCACAGTTTTTGTTGGCAGCACGTTCTCCATTTCCAGCCTGTGAATCCCCACACCCAATGAGTGTCCTTGGGAGTCGGTGACAGCCAGCATGATGTAGCTGAAGCTAGAAAAACCTGAGTCTGACTCCCAGGTGGGACACAAACTACAAAATCTGTATTTTCTTCTCTGAGCTTTTTTTCACCTCCAAGGTAAAAGGATGCATTTAAACATTTAGCCATTGTCATCATTCTAGAGATTTGATGAGATCGTGCATATGCAAGCAATGTCATTGTGTCTTCTTTCAAATCTCAGGTGTCATCATCACCACTACTATTGTTGTAATAATTCAAGTATTTCAGGAGCCTGAACACTAAGCCTCCAGCCATTATCTGACTTCTGGAGAGTTACACCAGCCCAGAGACTTTCCCAGCTCTAGTATGTCTCCTATGCTCCCATTTCCAATCCAGAAATTCAAACTTGTTGCATTTTAGAGCCAAGCCTCCCAGAGCCAAAAGCAAGCAGACCAGCTATTTCTGTGGGCTGTGTGCCAGCCTGGCTCGCAGCAGCCTCCCTCAGCTGTTGGAACAACTCTTAACTGTCAAAACTTTCTGAGAAGAATCATTAGTTTTAGAGACAAGGGAAAGGAAGGATGTTTTGCCTGGGGCATCTCTTTGAAAAGGTCTAACTTTCTAAAATGGTAAATAAGCCAGGCTTCTTTTCTGGGGGTTCACGGGGGTGGGGGCAAACGGAGGTCAGTCAGGCTATCACCTCCAGGAGCCAGCTGGTGTTTGAGACATCATTACTTCCCCAAGTTTCCCTCCCTTCCTCCACTGGGCTTCTGCAGTGCGGCCTGGGAAGCGCGCTAGCTCGCCAGCAGCCTGCACAGCTCTGATTACACCAGCAGGCACTGTGCTGAAGAATTTTATTAGGTGGAAAGGGGGAGGGGGAGCCAGAACACTAGCTTGGGGGAGAAAAGCTCTTCTGCCTTTAGATAGAGAATTATTTTATAAGCGTCTAGAGCAGCAAAGCTTGTGAAAGGTGAATGTGCCATTCAACACCACTCCTAATCTGCAGTTTGCAGTGCCCACACTCCTGAGTCAGCTCATGGAGACGCTAGCGTGATCAGGGACAGTGGGATTAGGCCTAACAAGATATGACTGGAAGTCTTAGGTTGGCTGTGACAGCCTCCAAGTTCAAATCGCCTGCCTTCACTGTGAGGTCTAAATTTTAGGGTCTAGTTCCTTCTTACTTAAATCCCATGAACTCATGTTTCCTGGCTTTCATCTTTTATTCTCCTGTTCTCCTTGAATAAAATGCTCCACAGCCCAACAGCTTCAACCTCAGTGGCTTAAGGTGAACTACCAGCGGGTAATAGTCTCTCGTTTTAAGAAAGGGGAGCTGGAAGAAAGGAGGAAAGGAATCAGAGAGGCAGTGTATCTGCCTTGCTGGAATTGTAGAAGTTGGAAGCAAGGTATTGTTTGTGAATTTGGACCTAGTTGGCTGATAACACACCTCCATTCCCCATTTATGTTAGTGTGGGTACAGAGAACACCCACAAGGTCGTTACTTACGATGGCAATTAGGCCGAATTAATTCTGCAGCCCCACTTCTCTCAGCCTCTGCAAACAATTACTAAGTTCAATTCACCCTCTTCCTATAATCTTTCCCAAATCCACCGCTGCTGCCACTGCCCCAATATGTTCCTGTACCCTCTGATCTCAAAAACTGTAACCATTGCCCACTCTCTCCTTGAATCTGCCCCCCTCCCCACAACATACCCCAAAGCCATTTCCTCAGAGCACTAGGCAACATCTTCTGCCTTCCTTAAATATTTATTGAGCATCTACTATATGCCAGGCATTGTGCTGATCATTGGGAAAAGAAACTTCTTGATTTTTAAGAAATGAACAGATACCATTTGTTATAAGCTGAACTGGGTCCCCCCAAAATGTATATGTTGAAGTCCTAGCCCCCAGGACTTCAGAATCTGACTGTATTTGGAGACGGTGATCTTTAAAGAGGTGATTAAGTAAATAAATAAGTTAATTGGTGTGAGCCCTAACCCAATGTAACTGGTATACTTCTGAGAAAAAAAAATTAGAAAACACACATCCAAAGGCAACACAATGTGGATTCTCAGCAAGAAGACGGCCCTCTACAGGGCACAGAGAGAGGCCTCAGAGAAAACCAACCCTGCCAACACCTTGATCTCTGACTTACAGCCTTCAGAACTATAAGAAGATAAATCTCTGTTATTTAAACCACTCAGTTGGCAGCCCTAGGAAATTAATACACAGTCTATGAGCTTACGTGATTTAGCATGAAAGGCAATAATTAGTCAAATGATTATAAACCTTACTGTATATGTACAAGAGTGCTAAGAGTTATGGAGGACACTATATGGTAAAATAGAGATATGGAAATGGATACAGATATATAGATAGTAGTACCCACATTGACATATGGGTACAAAATGAAATATGAATATAGATACAGAGACATATATTAGGAAGAACTGCTCTAGTCTGGGGTGAGGTCAAGAATGGCCTTCCTAGCCCTGGCTGGTAGCACAGTGGTTGAGGCGCTGGCCTGCAAACCCAAAGGTCGCAGGTTCGATTCCCCAGCCAGGGCACATAATCAGGTTGCAAACCAGGTCTCCAGTCAGGTCCATGGCCGGAGGCAGGTGAAACGCAACCACACATTGCTGTCTCTCTCCCTCTCTGCCTCTCTCTCTTTCCCTCTTTCTAAAAATAATGAAATAAAATCTTAAAAAAAAAAAAAAAAAGTTAAGAATACTGTTAAAAAAAAAAAAAAAGAATGGCCTTCCTAAAAAAACAGCAATAGAGTCAAAATCTAAAAGAAAATATGGGTCAATTAAATATATATAGATATATATATATATATATATATATAGTAATTCAGGTAGAGGGAAGCACATGAAAATTATCTAGAGCTGAAGGAGCATAACCATTTACAAAAGCCCACCCAAGGCTGGGGTGGAAAGAATGAAGGAGTAGGGAGAAGAGTGGTACAAGGAGAGTCAGAAGGAGCAAGTGAGGGCCAAACTCTCTGATGGCTTCCACTGCCTCTCAAGTAACATTCAAGGTCTTCAGCACAGCTTTGAAGGCCCTTTGGGATCTGGCCTCAGGCCAGTTCATCTTTTACCTCCTCCTGCTGACATCCCAAGGAGACAACCCAAGCTGCATGAAGGTCCTCAAATGCTTCATGCCTCCTCTAACGGTCAAGCCTCTTGAAAGGGTGTTTTCTGAGCCAAAAGCACCACTCACCCTTATCTTTCTGCCTTTTTCAACCTTTAAGACTAGGCTTAGAACTCAACTCTTAAGGGAAATACCTCTCCGGACCCAGCAGGTAAAGTTTATCCTTTTTTTTTAATTCAACGAAAGTTTGTAGAGCTTCTATTATGTACAGAGACCTGTGCTGTCTTGGGACAAGGGCTATAATATACAAGAATTGCAATCCCCTTCCATGCAATCTCCCACCCAGGGATCTGTGCCATTCCTGCCCTCAGGATATTCTGTTTCCATGCCAATAACCACATTGGCACACTCTTGTGGACTTGCTGACACGTTGGTGTCCCCTACTGCACTGTCGCCATTGTTTTGCCAGCTCCTTCGAGTGTTCTTAACAGTTGAAAGGTGCCCAATAAATGTCTGACAACCACTTTTCAAATGGAATATATCATTATCCCTCATTCTTTAGAACAGGGCACAGCAAACATTTTAAAAAGTATCAGATCATTAACAATTTAAGCTTATAGACCAAGAGGCAAAAAAAACCTGTTAAATATAACACTTAAATGCAAAAAGCATTCTTGGCCCATTGGACATACTTTGTCAACCCCTCTTTAGAGTCCTACAACCAGTAGGTAATCAATCAATCATAATTTATAGATAATATGATTAGATGACAGAAAAGTTAAGTGACCTGGATGAACTTGCACAGCATATATGCATCTTCAGTTTCCCTGGTTCCTAATAAACTTATGTATCCCTGTGAGCCAGACTGCCTGATTTTAATCACCATATTTATTGTTCTACAGATGTGTGACTGGGCAAATTACTTAACCTGTCTGTGCATCAACTTGTCTGTCAGTAAAATTGTGATGGTGATAATTGTATTACTTGTCCTAGGGTTGCCATAACAAATTATCGCAAACCAAGTGGCTCATGACTTTCTTTTGTTATGTAACAGAAAGTTATTCTCTCACAGCTCTGGAGGCCAGAAATCTGAAATGAAGATGTTGATAGAGTGGTGGTGTCTCCAAAGGCTCTAGCAGACAATGCTGCCTGGCCTCTTCCAGCTTCTGGTGACCTCGGGAGCACCTTGACTTTGGGCTGCACCACTCTAGTCTCTGCCTCCTTCTTCACATGGTCTCCCCTTTGTGGGTCTTCTCTCTTGAGTCTGTCTTCATCTCTTCTTGTAAGGACACTTGTAAGGAGTCTTGTAAGGACTTAGGGCCCACTCAGAGAACCCAGGAGATTCCCATCTCAAGACCCTTAACTTAGTTATATCTGCAAAGACCCTTTTTTAAATAAGGTCACATTCATGTGTACTTTCTTTGGGAAGCCACCATTGGATGCACTATAATAATCAAATATATTTCAGCCCTGGCTAGTGGATAGGACTCTGGCCTGTGAACCCAAAGGTTGCTGGTTCAATTCTCAGCCAGGGCACATAACCAGGTTACAAGCCAGGTCTCCAGCCAGGTCCGTAGCTGGAGGCAGGTGAAAGGCAACCATACATTGATGTCTCTCCTTCTCTGCCTCTCTCTCTTCCCCTCTCTCTAAAAATAATAAATACATTTTTAAAAATATTTCAGCTGATGTAAAAATTTGGTTGGTTAATTGGGCCTACCAGTGTCTGGCATATTGTAAGCAACTAATAACGCTGGGTATCATTTGGAAATCATTCATTGAACATTGCATATGCATTCTGTCATGAATCCTGACAAATAAGCTCGTGGACAGGGTGCCATAAGCTCCATCTTATAAAAAGCATCACTCAGAGCAGTACAGTTCTGCTGTATTATGCTTCCTCCTATTGTCTTTGATGGTCTATTCTTTCATTTAATCATTGTTCCTCCTAGAATGTAGTCACCAGGCTTCTCAGGCACTGCTTTCACAGTGAGCATTCTTAATTTCCTCTCCAGGACACTTTGCCAGCCAGGCTGGGGTGAGTGAAGACTCTGCCCATCTCACTTTAAAACTCCCTTGTCTGTATTGTTCCCTGCATGCAGCCAGAGGAGGGAAAAAGAAGAGAAACTTTAAAAAAGTTTAATGGCGTTGCCCCAAGCACTCGCGGCAATCTGACTTCTGTCATGCATTTTTCATCCAGCCTCAGGAGAGGGAGCGCAGAAAACTTTCCCCTCTGTGTGAAAGTCAGATGAGCCTCATGGAGCCCTGCTCCCGGCAACCCTTTACACGAGAATATTGATTTCATTAAGTCGTAATGGCAGGTTTTAAAACAGAGCTCTGTGGAACCCAGAGGGACCTCTCCTGGATCTCAGCACCCAGCCTAGAAAAGGTAAAATGATATTACCTCTGCCACCTGTGACTTCTTGTGGGCTATTAAACACAAAGTTGTGAGAGATAAAGGCCTCATTGGGGATGATGAGAGATTTATTCTAAAACCCTAAATACGATAGGAAAATAACACAGGCATCCCAGGTTTAATTTCTAGCTATATGCCTTTTGCTAGCTAGGTGTTGTTAGCCTATTGTTTAACTTCCCTGAGCCTCAGTTATATCATCTGTGAAATGGGAATAGCATCACTGATCTCACTGATGACTTGTGAGGATTAAATAGGTTGATGGATGAGACAATAAGCTAGAATACAAATGTTTAATAAAAATTTTGTATGCCTCTTTTTCATTTCCCTCAGTATTTTCCTAATTTCTCATCTATAAAATGAGGAAGCTGGACTCTAAACTACCTCCAAGTATTATCCATGATCTTACTGGTCTGAAAAATATAAGAACATCCTTACTTCTTAACTCTCTATTTTCCCAGAAATAAATGCCCCAGAGCATGAATGAGGAAGGCCCACCCTGCTCACTCCCTTCTTCCCCTGTCTTCTAAAGGCTCCAGAACTCTTTGTTTCCTATTCTCCACCCAACCAAGCAAAAATATTTCTCTTAATAGAGCAGACTCCTCTGAGGACCTTCTCCATGTCCACCTCAAATACAAAGGAAAGGCAAATAAGAACATCTCAGACCATCACATATGAAGAAAATAAAATCAAATTATGAAGCACTGTTAACTCAAAAAACAGAAACTCTTGTAGTAGAAAAAATCAATAAGTACTAGAACAATCCTGTAAGACTTCCTAGAGGAAGAAAAGCTAAGATTGTGTACAGCCCTGGCTGGTAGCACAGTGGTTAAGGCGCCGGCCTGCGAACCCAAAGGTCGCAGGTTCGATTCCCCAGCCAGGGCACATAACCAGGTTGCAAACCAGGTCTCCAGTCAGGTCTGTGGCTGGAGGCAGGTGAAAGGCAACCATACATTGATGTCTGTCTCCCTCTCTGCCTCTCTCCCTTCCCCTCTTTCTATAAAATAATAAAATACAATCTTTAAAAAATAAAAAAGAAAAGCTAAGATTGTGTACAAACAGTAACTAATTAATTAATCAATCATTCATTTGCTGGATGCTTACTATAAGGGATGTGGTGATTTAAAAATAAATTTAAAAATCCCTGGTATCATGCAGCTTACTTTCTGCTAGAAGGGAAGGAAAAAAATATATGCAATAATAGAATGAGATAATTTCAAATAGGGATAAGAAAATCAAACAGTATGATATGTCATCTGAAAGCAGCAGGTAGGGTGAGGGGAGTTATATTAGACTGGGTAAGATCTTTTTCATGAGGCCTAATGATCAGAAGGACCATTTATCTAAAAACTTTAAAAAGAGTGTCCCCATAGAAAGAGTAGTATGTTCAAAGGCCCTGAGGCAAGAACAAGTGGTAATACTGAAAGTAGGACTGAAACAGGCAGAAAAAGAGGGAGAGTGTACATGGAAATTCAGAAAGCTGCGATTCAGTAGAAAAGAAGACAGAAGACCCTTGACTTTTAGGCCCCTACTGCTGCTAGCTCCCCAATCCCTTTAGAAGCTCCCCTTAATGATCTTCCCCAAAGAACCAAATTAGGATCTAAGTCAAGTGCGCAGAGGTCAAAGAAGTAATGTCTGCCATAAATAACCTTACAATCTAGATGGGAAACAGCTTTTAGTAAAGAAGGAGAAATGTAGCAGCAGACGATTGCATGTAATACAACCCATTCCAATGTGTAACATTTTTTAAGACCCTAAAATGTTTGCCCTTCTACTAACTCATTTAAACATCGCAACCCTCCTGGGAAGTGTGTAGTGATTGTTTCAACATTTTGCAGTGAGAGGAAGAGAGGAGGTGCTGTAACTAGTCAGAGTCAAGTGTCAGAATAGGGACTTGAACTGGGACCTCTTTACTGTCCCACACTAAGCACTGAGTGAGCAAGATGGCCCAGAGGTATAGCAGAAGGGTGGGCAATGTGAACCAGCACAGACGGAAGATGGCTTTTGAACTGAGACTCTGCTAGACATTTATTGGGTGCCTTTTGTTTGCCAGGCACCTCACAGAGCACTTTCATCTCTGGATCAATGAATTTAATAATCCCAACAGTTCTGGGGGTAGGAATCATCCTCTCCATCTTAGACTGAGAAAATCTAGCACAAAAGAAGTAGAGTCTAGGCTTAGACCTTAAAAACAGCATATTTCCCACTGCCTCTCCCTGCTTTTATGAGAATAAAAGATGGGCTTCCCCTCAGAACACCTGGATGGCTTCCCAGAGCTGATAAATGTGGAGTAAAAATACCATCTCTTCCTTCTGGCTCTGGGAAGAGTGAGTGATGCCCAATCGTGGTATCTTGGGGCCCCTGAGAAGACCAGCTGCTTAACAGAAGCCTGTTCTCCTCCCTGTCCCCTCAGCTGTCTGCCGATGGGAGACAGGAGATGGGAGAAAACAGGGGCCTCTCTTCCTTCAAGTCTCCTCAGCCAGAAGCATCTCACAAGAAAATAATTCAGACTCACTAAAGGAAAAGACAAAAGACAGGCTGCATCCAACACCCCCGTCTGTTGGTTTGCTGTAAAGCAAAACAGCTGCTAAGGAATGACAGGACTTATTGAAATAAATTCCAACATTTATAATCAATTATATGGCCCTGTCCAAAAACCACAGCTTGAGTTAAGAACAATTTCAACACTAGCTAAAGGAACAGGTTTTCCGCTCCCTTTCATTTCTTCCTACCAGAACTTTCTCACGTCATTCCCATCTCTTGGTAAAAACAAAAATGATCTCTCAGGAAGGGTACGATTATTTTTCCCCCTTCTTCTTTTTTCAAATGTTTCCCCAAATCCAGCAGATGATACAGCTGTTGTTTGACCTTCAGACATACGGTTGAGTGGTTGAGTTTGCTCTAAAGGCCTTTCCTGACAGAAGGTCTTAAAATAAAGCCCTTAGGTTTTTCTCTGCACGAGCCTCCTGTCACCTCTGCCAAGAGGCTTAGTGGACAGTGTGAGGACATGCATCCGAACAGGAGCAGACAGACCCTGGCCTGACTCCATGCCTCTTGCCTTCCTGTCCCTCCACTGCAGACTTGAAATGTCCATGTGCTTCATCATTTTTTTTTTACTTTATTTTACTGTGAGAAGAACACAACACGAGATCTACCATCTTGACACGTTTTTAAGTGAATAATATATTATTGTTGACTAAGCGGTACAGTGTTGTGCAGCAGATCTGTAGAGCTTATTCATCTCGCCCAACTGAAAGTTTATACCCACTGATTAGCAAGGCTTCATTGCCCTCCTCCCTGGACCCTGGCAACCACCATGGTGCTGAGTGTATGAATTTGACTCTTTTAGATTTGTCACATACATGAAATCATGCAGTGTTTGCCCTTCTGTGACTGGATTATTGTCATTTGACATGCTGTCCTCCAAGTTTAGCCGTGTTGTCACATATTGCCAAATTCCATACAGCCCCTCTTTCCAAGGCTGAACAAGTACTCCAGTATGCAAATATGCCCCATTTCCCTAAACCATTCATTCATCAATGGACACTTAGGTTGTTTCCACAGACACACAGGTCAGTCCCATCTCTGTCCTGCTCTGGGGGTTACTGTTCCTGGGATGAGCCCAAGGCCTTCCCACCTAAAAACCTTTCAGAAGCCTGGAAGCATAAACTCTATGGAACGAGAAAAAACATCAAGATACAAATAACCACAATGGTCATAAAAATGAATAATTACATTGAGTATTTTTTAAGTTCCAGGCACTGTAATCTGCAAATTGCATAGATTATATCTTTTTTTTTAATTTTATTGTTGTTGTATTACATTCATCCCCTTTTTGCTCCCCTCTGTCCCCCTCCCCACCCACCCATTACCCCCAAAGTCAATCCCACCTGTTGTCCATGTCCATGGTTCCTTTATACTAGGTTCTTGTCTAAGCTGCTCCCCTTTCTTGCCTCTGCCTCCCCTCTCCCCCCCAACCCCTTTTGCCCTGACCACTGAAGGCCTATTCCTTGCATTCATATACTTGGTTCTGTTTTGCTTGTTGTTAGTTTTGCTCATTATTGTCCCGTAATGGGTGAGATCATATGGTATTTGTCCTTCACGGACTGGCTTATTTCACTAAGCATAATACTCTCCAGTTCCATCCATGTTGTTGCAAAGGGTACAAGCTCCTTCTTTCTTTCTGCTAAGATTATATCATTTTATCCTCCCCAAAATATGGGGTTTAAGACCCTTCACAATCTGGTCTGTCCCTACCCTCTTCCACCTCATCCCTATTATTTCCCACAACACAAATCACAAAATCTTAGCCACATGGGTCTTTTTTCCTGGGCACCCTAAGCTTATGCCCACTTCAGACTTCTTACCCACCTAGTTTCCTCTTCCTGAAATTTCCCATCTTACCACCAACATCTTCACCAATATACCATCTCTCACTCTTTCTCACCCCTTTGGTTTCAGTATAAATTTTGATTTTCCAGATCTACCTACTCTCCTTGCCCTCATTATGGTTTACCTGTATTTATTTACAATTTTGCAGAGGTTTTTTGGTTTTGTTTTGCATGTGAGCTGTGTATTTTCTTCTTTGCCTGCTTCTTTTTTGGTATGTGTACATGTGTGTTTTGTCTGCTTCTCCTACTAACTAAGCAATTCAAAAGCAGAGGCTGTATTTGATTTCTTCACTAGACTATCTGTGTTGAAATCCTAAATACATGATCTTAGGTCCCTATTTCTTCTTCAATAAAATGCAATAATAATAGCACCTACCTCATGGGTATAAAGATTAAATGAATTCTTAGATGAGAACTTGGTGCAGAGTAAGTGCTTTATAAGTGTCTGGCATTGTTGTTACTGCACTTATAGCTATTTCTCCTTTGTTCCAGCCTCAGACCTAGTATCTGGCTTATAGTAGTCACTCAGTAAATGTCTGTCACATGAATTCTATTATTTTGCACATATTATCTATACGAGAAATTGCAATAAAGTGAAAATTTCTTAATTGGCATTAGTGATGGTGATTTTTTTTAATGGTCAATGCAAACTAATATAACAACAGAATAATTGCCTCCCAGGGAGTCGGCTTCAATGAATAGATAAGAATGACCTGTAATTCCCTTGCCTTTCTCCTCTTATATGTGAAAGAATGAATCCCAGGTGCTTCAGAATAATTTGTTCTCTTAAATAGTATAAACATCACCGGGACCATCTGTGTGTGTTATTGATTTTCCCATTTAGTTCATTCTTTTTAGATGGTGCACAGAGGCCTTGAGCTGAAAAATCCCCAGCTCCCAAAGTAAAGGAATCTAAGCAAACATGGCCTTATTACACTCTTTCTGGGCCTATGTTAAATAGCCATGCTGATCAGTTTCAGAGGTGGCTTTGTGGTCCATCAGATGGAAGATGCCTTCTTATCTGATGAGGAGGTGATAATCTCTCACAGAGTGTGGTTCTAATGTCACATTCCTGGGCATAAATCCAGTCTCCATGATTTACTAGTTATATAATCTTTGGTGAATTACCAAGTCCCTCTGTGTCTCAGTTTTCTCATCTATATAATGGGAATAATCATGGGTGGGTATGAGTTAATGCATGAAAAGTTCATTTTTATTATTTCTAAAACAAATAAATGTAGTAACAACATTATCTACTGGAAAAATAGAAGGCTTTTCAAAAAGGTCTAACCATAGCACTGACATATACTTACTAGATACGTGTCTTTGGGCAAGTTATTCAGCATTGGTGGACCTTAGGATAATTCATTTTCCAGAGATATCTACTGGGAAGGGTTATCAGGAAAATTAAATAAAACAACCTATGTAAAAGTTCATGGCTAAGACACACTAAATGGGAGATTAGCGGTCATAACTTAGGAAGTCACGTGACATTCATGGATGCACATCCAAGCTTTTATCCCATTTCTGCCCCTTTAGGGGGGTTAAGAGAAAGCCTGTTTTTCTGAGGTTGGTGGGGAGCAGTGGGGAGGCTTCACGGAGTTTGGAGATTGTCAGGAGCCCATGGACAAAAGTAAAGAGCGCAGTTTATCTGGAGCTCAGTGGCTGGAATTGGTGGGAGAAAACACTGCCAAGGAAGGTCAAGGGTAGTAATTATGGACATTTGCTGGGGAGGCCACTATAGGTGAGGAAGTGGAGGCACAGACCAGTTAAGGATCCCATAGCCATATATATTTCAAAAGTCAGAACCCAGATCACTCTGCTTCCATTCTAGAGCCCCAGCCATATTCTCTTTCTTTCTGTGCCTGCTGAGCAACACCTTTATTCCTACTACAGGGCCTTTGCACATGCTCCACCACCTAGAACACTTCTCCACACCTTTCACTTAGTTAAGCTTTGTCAACTCTTGCACCACCTCCTCAAGCATCTGAGCTCTCAACAAAATCCAATCTCCTGTTACACATCCTCAAAGTTACTGTCCACTTATGGTAGCACTCCTCACAGGTACAAATTCATATTTATCTGTATGATTATCTCATATGATATGTTTCCCCACCAAGCAAGTAAGCTCTTGGAGGCTGGGACCCTGCTAGTTCTCAGCATAATACCTGGCCCATAAAATGTGTTTAATAAATATGTATAGAATGAGCAAAGAAATAAAGAAAAAGCAAGTGAGTGAGTAAATAGTTATAGGACCTGTGCATGTGATTAGGAGAAAGAAACCATAAATCAGGGCCCTAGGCCCACCAGCAAGATCTCCCTTCTTTGCTTAGCATATATGCTGGGAACACCATGGGTTGATTTCTGAAACTCTAGGGGTTTGTGCTGGACAATGCCAGGGACATGAAGGAAATGTGTCAGACACCTTCCCCCTTTGGGAAAAGAAGGTTGGTGGGGTGGAGGGTAAGGGAAAGGGAGAGTCACAAACAATTTCTTCTTTAATTAGAGCTCTGTCGGCTGCAGTTAGCCTGGGTGTTTGTTCCCTGGTGTGTGTCAGGAAATTTGGAACTGACCCCAAGCTTGTGAAATAATTAGTACAATAGTGCCGATCCAGCCATTTCTGAAAAGAGTAATTTACTCCCAGCATAGCCTCCTGGCAGAGCCCCTCATTAATCAAACCAGGCCACGTACATCAGAGCAGGTCCCCTTTCCACTGTGGCATTCATCATGCAGCCCTTAGAAGCCACAGAAGCCTGCGCCAATATACTGCGTCTGTTGGGCTGAGCTCACTCCCCATTGTCACTAGCTGCCTGGAGCAAAGGGGAGCACAGCAGCCCACACTGGGGAAGGAGGACAGCACCCCTGCCCCTCTGGGAACCTCACCTGTATGCTGTCAGAAGATGGCTGTCAGCCTTCACCACTTCCTCAATGAAATGCCCTCTTTGACCACCAGAAATGAAGAACCCACCTGGCTTTATCAATCACTCTTTATCATCTTCCCTCCTGCTGTCTGTCTACTAAAAAGTATCTTGTCCATTAATTTACCTCTTATTTTCTGTCTCTGTTCCCAGAGGGCATAATCACCAAGAGAAGAAGAACTTTGCCATCTTCACCATTTTAGTTCCTGAGACTAACACATTGTGGGCATGCAGAAAAGTTTAATAACTAGTTTTTGAATGAATGAATGAGTGCCAGCTCAGATCTCTCAGCACTCTTAGCGGAAGGTGCCCTTCCACCCGAAGAATCCCCACAGCCCTCTCCTTAACGTATTGTTGGTCCTCGTAACAACCTACATTGTTAGTGGGTTTATTTTTTATCTTTGTCAGTTTCTCTATTTAATTGGTAGTTACTGGTATTAAGTTATCTGTTGCTGTATAACAAGTTATGCCTAAACATTGAGACTTTAAACCGTAGACACTTATTATCTTGAAGGTTTTTTGGGTCAGGAATCTGGATGTGACTCTATTGGGTGCTGTTGCACAATCCTCCAAAGGCTGAAAAATGTCAGCCAGAGCTGGGACCTCATCTGAAGGTTCAACTGGAGAAGGATCTGCTTCCAAGCTCACTCAGAGGTTGTTGTCAGCATTTGGTTCCTCGAGAGCTATTCAACTGAGAACTTCAGTTCCTTGCTACATGCACCTGTCTAGCTGGCATCATGAGTCAATATAGCATGCAAACCAGAAAAGCAATAGAAAGGGTCTTCTAACAAAACAGAAGTTAAAATTTATCATAACATAATAAGGGAAATGACATCCCCTCTACATTGATACATTTTACTGGTTAAAATCAGGTTACTTACAAGAATTAGTGGGGTGATGACTTTGTAAGGAATAAAAATACCAAGTCACTATATTGTACACATGAAACCAATATAAACTGCATAAGATTGTATGCCAACTATACTTAAATCAAAAATAAATTTTAAAAAATAAATAAAAGCAAGGACACAGGAAAGCAAAAAAGAAAAGTGTGTCACACTTAAAATAAATTAAGGATGTTCAGTTATGTTGCTAATGTATGCAAATTTCATTTTTTAAAGATTTGAGTTAATTTTTAGAGAGAGGAGAGGAGGGGGAGAAAGAACAGGAGAGAAAAATCTGTGTGTGAGAGAAACATTAATCTATCAGTTGCATCTCACATACCTCCAGGCATGTGCCCTGATGGAATTGGAGATCCTTCAGTTCTCAACCCACTAAGCCATACCACCCAGGGTACAACTTTAATTTTAACCTTATCTGCCAAAATAAACTTTATTCCCTATAATTTAATTTAAAATATATTTTATTTATAATTTATTATAAATATATATAATATGTATATTTATATATATTTTATATTTAATATATATGTGGTTTATTAGGTACAGTTAATTTTCCTGCTTTGACCACAGTAATTTTTAATTAAATAATTTTTAAATTAAAAATAATAATAAGAGCTAGTTAATCAAGAGATTACACAGGACCATAACTACCAGGATACAAGGACCATTAGGGTCATCCTAGAGTTTGCCTATCATAATAATAAAGATACATGCACACAAATGTTCATTATTTACTGTTTATAACAGACCCAGATTAGAAATAATCTAATTGTCTCTTAATAAGGAGCAAGTTGAAAGTAAATTGTAGAGCTTCCATCATAATAGAATGTCATGCTTTGATGTGAAAATGAGGCAATAAATGAGAAGTGCACTTTGACCTAAATTATGTAAGCATTTAAACACAGAGAAATAAAATAAAAATAAACTTAATGGTGAGATATTGCCAATCCAAAACATGCATATTTTTCTTAGAATATTTATAAAAATGTTAGAAATGTCCTTTGCACCACTGGGATTCCACTGAGAATAGGTTTGAGCCACTTTGCCCTGATTGAAAATACCTCTCACCATTAAGTTTATTCAATTCCTCCACTTTTGATTGTGTTATCAGCCTAGTTGGGATTTAGAACATATTCATTGCTGCCTATTCTTGCTGTTTAATCAATAAAATAAAATGGGAGCTTCATAAATTACATAAATTCATTTTCACAGTGAAATAATTATTTTGTTTTTTGATTGGATGATTTTTTTTTACCTTTGTTGCATTCTAGCTTCTTCTAAGAATCAACTTAACTTTGTCCCCTTGCATCCTCTCCTTTGGCTTTCAATGTCCTTCTAGGATAGCTGGGTGTCTGATGACCACAATCATGACTTAATTCTTCCTCTTATCTCCTTGCAGTCTAGCCCAGAATCTGGCACAAAATGGTGAGATAGTTGGAACCTGCTTGATTTCCATTACATTGAAACATCACTCCATGAATTTTTAACTCCTTTTTCTATGATCAAGCCAGAACTAAAGTTTACACTTTTTTAAAAGATTTTATTTATTATTTTTAAAGAGCAGGGAAGGGAGAGAGGCAGATAGGAAGAAAAACATCAATGTATGTTTGTCTTTCACCTGCCTGCAGCTATGGACCTGGCTGGAGACCTGGCTTGCAACCTGGTTATGTGCCCTGGCTGGGAATCAAACCAGAGACCTTTGGGTTTGCAGGCCAGCACCCTATCCACTGTGCTACCAGTACACCTTTTTTTTATTAAAAGACTTGCCTACCATGACAACATATTTTTTATTTTTTTAATTAAATGAAGCTGTTATAGTATCTGTCTCAAAGGGGAAAGGGAGAATAGTACACAAATTAATAATCATCTATTGTCCATTGTGTCTTCTATGATGTATTTATGCACTTCCTCTCATTTAATGCTCCCAAAGTCCCCAAGATGCAACTATTGAAATATTCCCACTTTAAGAGTAATTAAGAGGGTGCCAAAACACTCAAAATCAAGGTTGGCTTTGGGAAATATGAGAATTATAACTGTCATACCCAAGGGGCCTATTGAATTCAATGGGGAAACTCAGAGCCTAGTTTTGTTTTCAGTGTGGATCCAAGAGAGAAATGTTGCATCTTTTATAACTATGTTCTGTCTTAATGCTATTGGACCAGTTATTTTAACCAAGAGATTAACAAGGCCATCTTTCTTAACCTCCTTTGTCTTTAAGGATACAGAAAATAAATGTTAGTTCTTTCTTGGAGTAGAAAGGGAGGGAGGGAGGGAGAGAGAAGAGAAGAGAAGAGAAGAGAAGAGAAGAGAAGAGAAGAGAAGAGGGAAGGGAGG
>PVIW01008585.1:0-59644 GCA_004026585.1 Noctilio leporinus
GGGAAGGGGAGACAATATTAGGGAATGAGAGGCAATGGAAAAGGGGGCAGAATCAGTGGAATGGAGGTCTTGGTGGGTCAATGGCTTTACTGAATTTCAGAGTACTGGAAAGAATGAGCTGGAAAGATGCAGAAAGTGGTGTTTAGAGACAGGTTACATGAAATTGAGATTGTGAGGGGTCCCAGTGGCAGGGATGAGTGGGTAGAGGACAAGATTACTAGAGGAGAAGAGCTCGAGGAACCATACGTTTTGACTATTAGAAGGGTCATTTAAGTGTGTATTGAAATGACCAAGAGTGGAGAGATAGGCAAGGAAATTTCACAGATTGAAATAAAAATAACAGCTTTATTGGTAATAAATGTTGTATTGGAGGATGTGGCTCAGATGTGTAGCAATTGTAGTAGGTCTTTCAGAACGAAACTCTAAAATGAGAATGATCCTCATGCTGTGCCACAGGCAGAGCTGCGGCTTGCCCTGTCCAATGCATGGCTGAGGGTGGAGATTAGAAGGCAGGTCCTCTGTGGGCAGGCTGGCTCCCAGGAGAAGGGCAGGAGGCAGGGTCCTGCTCTACCCCAAACTCATCATTAAGACAAGTCACTCTGGCAGAAGGAGCCACACTGACACTGACTGATGTCCCTCCACATGTATGCAAAGCTACCTAGATTATTTGATGAAGCAAACACAATTCTGATGTCAAACCAAATATATATAAATAAGCAAAAATGATATTTTGAAAATGCAAAAAATTCAAAAAACAGGATAAAACATTATATGTTGAATACAAAGAACAACATAAAATATAATATTTATACAAAAATTCAAGGATGTTACCATTTAAAGAAATATAGTGATATAAATGTATGTGAATGATTCACTAAGAGAAAATAGGATAATTTTAATAAAGATTCATAGAAAAACACCAAAGGACAACAGAAAAGAAGGATGCCAATATCCAAAATTGTGCAAAGATACATTTGACATGTTCATTTGGAAATCCAGAACAAAGTTGACCTCAATAACATTTATATCATTTTGGAAAATTTTGATAATACAAGGTAAATTAACACATTGTTGACTGGTGATTTTATACAAAAGCTAATGCAAATGCAAACACAAGTTAACTCAAGTAGCAAACTACATTCACCTGTTCGTGAACACATTCTTGACTCACAATTTTATAGCAAAAGCTAATGCAAGCTTAAGCATGAGTTAACTCATTATCAGTCAACCATGTTTGGGCATAAAAACACAAGTTTTTTATGGCCGGTCAACAATGTGTTAAAATATGATGAATAAAATATTCAAGTAATCAGTCAAAATATCCTTTTCAGTATATGACTGTATAAAAAGAAGATATAAAGAAATTAACTGGAAACTTCCTTGAAGACTAAGTAGAAGAAAATGTCACTTCTTTCAAAATTAATTTAATCCAATCTCAGTTAAAAAAAAAAGTCCAATGCAGCCCTTGAAACTCTATGAAATTTTAATAAAATTGATAAAAGAAATGCAAATGAGTAGAAATAGCAAAAACTATCTTGAGAAAGAGGAGCAATGGGGATTGTTAGCTCTGAAAATATATTTTTAAATAAAACAATAACATAGACTCTCAATACTGAAGTAACACTAAACAGAGATATCAAGTAAATGGAATAGACATCCCTGAAATAAGTCTTGTCATACTAAGAATATAATATGTAATAAAGAAACTATAGCCAAGTAAAAGTGGAATTTAATAAATTCCATTGGGACAACTGATTACTATATTGGGGAATTATGTATGTGTTTCCACCATAACCCACTCACCAGTTTTAAGTGTAACTATAGAATTAAACAAAAAAAGAAAAAGAAAGAAAGAAAGAAAATGAAAGAAAATACAAAATAATGGGTTTTTAGAGTGGTGAACACATAGTATGCTTTGAGAGAGAAGAAATCACAGAGAAAACTATCAATGAATTTAACACTATAAAAAAGTTTATGCTCTTGTACAAACAACAATAATTAAGAAGACATAGGGAAATGCATTTGTAACACACACACGCACATGCACACGCACACACACCTCAACCAGAAATAGGGTTAATTCAGATAATTATATAAAGAGTTCCCCCAGGGTGGAAAAATAACTTACAGTATAATCATACAGTGGAATTCAATCTAGCCATTAAAATGAATGACCTGCTTCTTATAGTTTGTCAAAATGGATTAATCTCAGCAATGTAATATTGAATTTAAAAGGAACAAGTTGCAGAATGCTTAGTTTGTTATATTTCAAAACTTATAAATCAATGCCCTGTGTGTGTTCATGTGTATGATGATCAAAGACTAACAATAGCAAAGAGTGGAAGAGAAAGCTATATAGCAACTGTGAGTGGTTGCTTCTGGAGGAGGACCCAGAAAGTTTATAAACGAGCTCTAACATTCCCATATTTCTTCATTATTCAATAATTTTTAAAAAGGGAACTCATGAATTGCCAAGGAAAAAAACTCATAACTCCAAAACAGTATGTGAAAACATGAACAAATAATTCACAGAAAAGGAAATCATAAAAAATATATATAGCCAGCCTCCTTAGTAATTAAAGAAGACTAAAATGAAGTACCAATCATATTTATTAAATTATTTTTACAAGCTTTAAGAGAAAACCCTGCCTCACATAGTCCAAAAGTTGGTATGATGTTTTAAAATAATTATATAATGTATAGAATCTGAAACTTTTAGACTGAAAAGTGTGGCCATCTGGTTCAAGAACTTTAAGAAATGTTTGAGATTTTTCTTGTCTCTTTTCTTTTATTTACAGTTAAAACTACATTCATCATCACTTCTGAATCTCAGGAGAAAATATCCCTTTTAAAGAACTTCAAACATCCTGGAAACAAAGAAGATGCATGAAATTAGCTAAGGATGATCTGCCCTAAATGTTTGCCAGATAACCAACTCTTCATTGTTAAAGGTCCCTTAAATAAAACTTCTAGTTCTTTTTTTTATTGTTGTTCTAAAAACTTCTAATTCATAAATACCCACCAAATCCTCAAACTTCTTAAAACATTCAGGGCAACTCATAACCCTGTAAATTAAATCCAGACTCTGTGGGGACCCCGCCCACCTTCCCCTTGAGCATAGCTCTGCGCACACATACACACATGCACAACTCCCACCCTCACCCCTACCACTACCCCTCACTCCCAGCATTTACTTGTGTGGGTTTTGTTGTTGTTGTTTGTTTTTAAGGGCTTGTCAGTCAAGACAGAACTCCTCTTTCATGAAAGCAAGCCTTTTCTACACTGGTACACACTCTACACTCCCCCTTCCCACCTCTGCTATCATCAGCACTTGGCTTTTTCCATTTGTTTTTAAAGAAAAGGGTGGGAGGCATCAGTGGATAGAGATGTTGAAGCAGCCAGAGGCATTTTTGTTTTTGTTTTTGTATTTCCACAGGGGAGCCCTAAATATATTGAATTTCTGGCTTGGCCTCAGCTTCTAAAGTTATTTCTTTGGGATTCCATTTTTCTTTGAGTTTCTTCACCCTCCCACTCCTCCAAGGTGGCTAAAAAGAGAGACAGCGAAGAAAAAGTTACACTTCCTTTGGAATCTAAATATTTGAGTTCATGAGTAAATGGAGACATGTTTGCGTGACCGTTCTCACCAATTCATAGTGATTTCAAACTAAAATAGAAGTAAAGTTGGCAATTTGTAGATGTCTAAAAGAGAATGCTCAGACCCTACCTATTGACTTAACAGGGGAGGACTGAGGACACCAGGCTTAGTAACAAAAGCATTAGCTGGACCTAAGGTGACCTGAAGCTGAGCCAAGAGTATAAGGCAAGTGATTTTCTAGGGCAAAACCTTCCCTGCTCAGGTAAAAATGTGGATGGCAGTGAAGGAATAAGCTAACTGTCCTGGCGGCTGTCCCCTGTGCCAAATACTACTCTAAGTACATTACATGGATTCACTGATTTAGTCTTCCGAAACACCTATGATGACAATATCATCATCACTCCTATTTTATAGACAAAGACACCAAGGTTCAGACAAGTGACATAACTTGCTCAAGACCACACAACAAGGAAGCAGCAGAGCTTGGCTTTTTACCAGGCATCCTAGTTACAAGCCATGTTATTGGATCCTATGCTGTAGTGCCAGATACTTGATCAGAAACCAGATGGCAAGAGGGGAAAAAGAGTTCCGTGAATCATTTCCCAGTTTAGAGTAAGGATTGAGCACTTAGGGCACTACTCTGCACACTCAGCTGTAAGGAGATCTGCCTGGGGCTGGGCAGCTGAATAAAGATTGTGCCCGTAACCAGGGCCTCACGCTCTGCTAAGGTGGAAGTCTCAGTTGAACTCTGGGGATACAGTAGAGTACTGGCTGGTGAATTCCAACAGCTAAGTATTTAGGAATATTTTTGAAATAAACTTTTTCATTTTAGAACAGTTTTCTATTTACAGAAAAATTACTAAGAAAGTGCAACAAGTTCCACACACTCTGTATCCAGTTTTCCCTATTACTGACATCTCATATTAGTGTGGTCCATTTGTTACAATTAATGAACCAATATTGATCCATTATTATTAACAGAAGTTCATACTTAATTCAGATTTTGTTAGTTTTTATCTAATGTCCCTTTTCTATTCCAGGATCTCATCCAGGATCCCATGTTATATTTAGTTGTCATTTCACCTTTAGGCTCCTCTTATCTGCGACACTTTCTTAGACTTTACTTGGTTTTGATGATCTTAACAATTTGGAAAAGTACTGGTCAGGCATTTTATAGACGATCCTTTAATGGAGGTTTATATGATATTTTCCCTCATGATTAGACTGGGGTTTTATGATTAAGAGGGCCATAAAGTTGCAGTGCTATTTTCATCACATCATATCAAGGGTACGTGCAATCAACATGGTTTATCACTGTTGACACTGACCTTGATTACCTGGCTGAGATAGTGTTTGTCAGGTTTCCTACTGTAAAAGTACTCCCCTACCTTTCTACACTGCACTCTTTGTACATATGCTGCCGAAGTGAGCACCGCTCTTTGGAAGGAGGTCATTATGCAGCCCACACTTAATTTTGTCAACCAGTTGTTAAATCTTTGGTAGCTTAACATGAGCCAGGGTCATACACCATGGAAATCAGCAAACTTTATACATGTGGACTGTTTTCGCAGAGCTGGGCTACCAGAACACCATTGGATGTGGGAGTTGAGTCTCAGAAGATGATGGGTCAGCAGGTGGAAAGGCATTTGAATGAGGGGCATCCATCACTGGGTGGATGAAGAAGATGCAGAGGCAGGAAGGGGTGCTGTGCTTGTAAAGTGTGGATTGGGATTAAAGAGGGTGGTACGGTGATTGCTGGTGAGTTTCCAGGCATTCGTTAGTAACGTGTGTGGTGTCATTGACTGTTTGGGACACCCCCGCCTGGTTCTTGATCACGGAAATGAGTGAGCGCTGGGACAGGTGCCTTGCTATGGACTCTTGAGGTTTTATTTTGAGCCAGGTAAAGAACACTGACATTTTACTATCTAATCTTTCAGATCAAAGTCTCCCTTCTTGATAATTTCCTTTATTTTTCCTGTGACTATATCATTAAGGAGGTAGAGATCATGACACCCTTCCACTTTATATCTCCACTGAACTCTGTCTGTGTTGTCTTCCTGGTTTAACTGGATGTGTGATTTCATTCCTTTCAAAGACAATGCTTAAGAAACAGACGTAAAAAGACTTCAGCACTATTTTGTTTTGTTGTCATTTCTTTTGCTGTAGAGAGCTTTTTTAGTTTAATACAGTCCTATTAATTTATTTTTGCCTTTACTTCCTTTGTCTTTGAGGTCAAATTCATAAAATGTTCTCTATGACCAAAACCCATAAGGTTAGTAACTATGTTTCTTCCATATAATTTATTGTTTCAGATTTTATATTTAGGTCTTTAATCCATCTTGAATTAATTTTTGTACGTGTAATCTAGTTTCATTCTTTAGCATGTGGCATTCCAACTTTCCCACTATGATTTATCAAAAAGACTTTCTTTTCTCCATTGCATGTTTTTGGTTCTTTTGTCAAAAATGATTTGTTCAAAGATATATGGTTTTATTTATGTTCCATTGGTCTGTGTTTCTGCAAATACCATGCTGTTTTGATCATCACTCTATAATATAATTTGTAGTCAGGTAGTGTGATACCTCCAGCTTCATTATTTTTTCTCTGGATTGCTTTGGTTATTTGGGATCTTTTGTGGTTCCATACTAACCTGATGATTTTTGTTCTATTTCTTTAAAAAATGCCATTGGGGTTTTGATAGGGATTGCATTAAATCTGTATATTGCTTTAGGTATGCCATTTAAACTTTATTGATTCTTCCAATCCTACATTGTTTTAGTTCCTTGATCTCCACCAGCTCTGTCCTGTGACAGCACCTTTTGCATGCCTTTCCCCTATTTTAAAATTTTGTCATAATTGGCTCCTTCTCCATCCTTGGATAGGCCATTATTGACAAGCCCATCTAGGTATATTCCTCATCCAGACCTACCATCACGGGTCATTCTCTAAGACTTCCCATTTTATGTTCTTTAGAGTGTTCATTACAAGTGTCCTTGCTTACCCCATAGGATGTACAATATCCATGCAGGTAAGAGATTTACTGTTTAGTCCTTGCTGTATCTTCAACATAGTACCTCAGCCATGGCAGGTAGTCAGTAAGTATTTATTGAATGAATGAACCTCTGTCTCAGGCAGGCACCCCTAGAAAGTTCAGCTATTACCTATCAGGAGCAGAGGAGGGGACTGCCTTGTTGGAATGATGCCACTCATGACTTGGCAGAGACTACGTTGAGACTTGATCTTAGCAGAACATACTCACTGACCCAGAGGTTTCAGGTGAAAAAGACTAAGGGGAAATGCTATCAGAAAATATCAAGTTGGGTATTTATAAGCTATATACATGCTAAAGCTCTTTATATGTCTATTTCCCATGTCCTGCATATCACCTGGATTCATCCCTGTGTTGACCCATGGACTTTGGTGTCTGGACAACTTGGTGTGATGCTGAAGTGTCAGGGAACTATTTTGTAGGCTGAATTTGACATTTGGTATATAGAGTTATCTTTGATCGGAATCTATTGAATTGTAGTAAGAGAAACCTAGCTAGAGAGCTTAATAAAATGAATAACAAACAGTTTCACATGCATTCAAAACTAGAAAACCAGTGATGGCCATAAGGGTCTGGACCAAGAAATAAAGAATTAGGGCCCCTCCCTCCTTCTCTCAGGCTCTGGGTTCCTGTGCCTTGGCTCTGTTCTCCCACCTCTCTCCACAGAGCAGCTTCTACTGCTTCCTGTGGTTGACCACTGTATGACTTCAACTGGCATATGACTGACTCCAGCTCTCTGACTTCATAGGAACTTGAGTCCATCACCATCCATCAACAGGCCCGCTCAGTTTCTGTCTCCAAATGTAAATGCTCTTGGGAGAAGGACTGGCTCCCCTGGTCTATTAATTGACTCCTTGTTGAGTCAGGAGTCTGTCTCTAGTCCAATCATGTCAGGCCAGATCTCCGAGTAAAAGAGGCAGCTGGGCTGGGACTGGCAAGGAGTGAGGACAGAGAGGGAAGTAAAAAGTCCTCTTGAATGTAACCCTTGCCCACCCCACCTCTAGTGATACTATTAAAACTATTCTCAATGATGTCTGAAGAAGAAAGTAAAAATAGTATTGCCGTCATTTAAGAAGAGTTTCTAAATATAGCCCAGATTTAGTAAGTCCAATGAAGTCTTAGTTTAAAATAGTAACACTCACATAGAAATAGGTCAAGTACCCAAGTCTTTTGGTTGAACTTCTGACACCTCTTTTCTTTTCCATTCCACCCACTTCTCTCCTGTCCTACAGCTGCTGGTCCTGTCAGGCTTCCCAGTCACACACCTGGACAATTGCAAAACCCTCTAACTGTGGAGGTACGACTGCTCTGTTCACTGCTGTGGCTCAGTATCTAATGTTATGATCACAAGGTGTTCTCATAAGACATTTGCTGAATGAATGGATGAATGAATGAGGTGGAATTCCCACTCCTGTCTTCAGCCTGCCTCCTGCATCCTTGTCTTGCATGCTCCTGTCATACTTATTGCTCTGAAATGGAGATCTAATTATATCACTTAACCAAACTAAAAATCCTCTGATGATTGGTCCTCATTGCCCAAAGACCAAACTCTTAATATCACCTTCACAGGTCTTTAAAATTGGATCCCAATCTGCCTTTTGGGCTCATCTCCCAACACCAAACCCATCCACTCTGAAACACCATCCCTGAGACACCATGCACTCCTCTTACTCATGCTTTGCCCTCCCTATTGGGATTTGCCCACTGGCCTCCTTCTCAGTTTTCAAACCCCATCTCAAATGTCACCAACCTTCCACGTCCCTGATATCACCTTCTCCAGCTAGATACCATCCCTTTTGAGCTTAACATGCACTGTTCATGTTGCTCCTATGGCCCACCCCATGTAGACTCTAGCATGCATATGTCTTCTCTTCCAGGGGCTGCCACACCCCCTGAGGGCATAGGGGCTGCAGCATATTCATCTTCATGTCCCCACTTCTTAACATGGAGACATGCATGAAATGAATAATGGAAGCTTATTTAATTTGATCGAGTGCTTGCAATGTACCAGGCAGTTTACACAATGAGCTCTTTAATCCTCAAAATAGTCATAGGAGTTAGGTCATCTTGTGGTTCTTATTTTAGAGTTGAGGACCAAGCCTGACAGAAGTTAAGTGAACTGCCTGGCATGGCACAGGTAACAAGCTACAGCGGAGCCCAGAGTTGAACCCAGGCAGCCTGACTCCACAGCTGGCCAGTAGAACCTTCACACATGCTGTGTCCCAGAGTAACCATTGACAGCTTATTAGAATTCCCCAAGGGAAAACACCACTGTCTGGGCCCCATCCCACAGCAGCCAGACAGTGGTGTTTTTCCACTGAGAGTGCCTAACATCAGGGGCCAATATTTTGGCAGTACATGGAGTGAAAAAGCAGATAATGTAGTGGTACTTTTGTCATCGCCTTCTTTAGATATAAACATATAAAATGACTGATGTAAGGCAGCCTCTGGCTTGTCCCTGCCCTCCACCCCCAAAAAGAACTCACTCTGTTCCCCTTTGATAGTCCTCTGTCTCACCAGTGAGCATCTTGGCCAACTCATTTCTGAGCTATATCATGATCATTGTTTTGACTAATTTCATTTTATCCTTTTACATGAAAGTCACTTAACTGACTTTTTCCAAGATTCATATGAAAACGCTCGATCTTTCACATACATGCATTGCATACAGTTTGTCTCCTGCAACCAAGAAAAATCTCTGTTTTGCTGCTTTCTTCTCCCCCGCCCCCACAAGAAAAGTCCTGAATCTATTTGTGGACAAATGTTCCAGTTCTAGAATTTACCCTGCCAGAATAATCTTCCTAATGGGAAATCTAATGGGGCCTCCCACTGACAGAGGAGACCACCCCGTCTGCAGCTAGAGACGAGAAACACTCTCAGCCCAGATGTAGAGAGACATGCAGCAGATCAGGGCTTGATGTATATTCATTGCTTATTTAATATCCGAGCATCTTTTTCTAAAGATCTTTCTATTGAACTCACTTGTGGTGTCACCATCTGGAAAATATCAAGCCTCACCCCACCGAGGTAAACCCCTAGTGTGTATTTTTCCCCTTTAACGGGAGCCCAGTGGGTGTGGAGTGTGTATCTCTACGTTTAGCACAGTTTCATGCGAGGCAGCTCGCAAACACATGATGATGCTCTCTAAATAAGTTCGTGTTGTGTGGACCCATTAACAAGCCGTCCTAATTGATGCTAACAAAGAGTTTAATGGGGCTCTAAGGCGCCTCCATGACTTCATGATGCGAGGTCCTTTTCACATTTTAAAGCAGTGAAGTAGAGTTTTAAGAGAGAATAGGCTGTCCAAAATTCATTTATTTCATTACAACCAGTTTTTAAATTGGGAAAAATCTTCCAAGGTTGAGAATCAGACCTATGTCGTTAGCTGTCAAGGGTACAAGCTGACAGGGCAAGCCGTATGCTACCGACAACCAATCAAAGGAAATGGAAGAACTATCCGCATTGGACAAAAGGGACAGATTAAGGTGAATATTTATATTTGGATGGGAAGACTACTCATATTTTTCTCATCAGATTTATTGTCTTTGTATTTTACAAAGTGTTAACATTTTTAATTTCTATCCTTTGGGTGTTCATAAACTGCTTGTGTGGGAAAGTTTCTCAGATGTGGTGTAGTTAGCAGATGAAAAAATGAATCGTAATTTTTAAATTTGTTGCAGATAAGGCAAAAGAGGATAAAATGTACTCATTCAAAAACTGAGGAAACTCAGTGTGCCAGGTAACTTGGTTACTAGAGAGAATAAGAGAGGCTTACCTTCCTCACAGGGCACAGAGTTCACCTCAGGTAGAGATGATATTTTGTCTTACAAGAACACATTCCAGGCTACTGTACCAAAAATAACCCATTCATTTGGCGATAAACTCATTTACTTGTATGTCTGATAAGCAAGCATAACACAGAGCTATTGAAAAAGGCGATTCTAGGTTAAAAAGAATAAAAGTGAGATTGTGTTAGGAAGGAGGAAAGGAGACAAACCTGTTCTACTTTCCACCTGAATTACCCTGGAGAGGAACCAGGGAAGCCATTTGGAAGTAGCGGACTCTCACAGAAAGATCCCTTGCAGGCCTTCTCTTCCCTCTCCACCAGAGTGGCCTAGAATTTCAAAGGTATCTCAGCAAGGGAGGACAATCGGCAGACTTGCCTTCTCAGAGCCCCAGCCACACAGGGGTCAAGGCTGGAAGTCGTTGTCCTTACACTTTCACTCTCCTCTTACCACTTGCTCCCGGAGACTTCACTGTTGCACCTTTCATGCTCCCCTTGAGGCTCCCTTTACATACTCACATGCTCATTACTCTTATTATTTCTGTTGTTTGCATCAACATGGTGCTCTTTTTCAGGCCCGGTGGTGGCTCATGTGGTACAGGACTTGGCATAAGGGACCACACAGCATGAAATCGTGTCAAAAACCATTTTAGTTGACATAAGGACTAAGGGAGTGTTAGACTCCAGATGTGATATTATGCCATCTATTTTTCATATGTAATTTGGGTGCCTGATTTCTGATGGTTTGCCTGATGTTCCTAAAATAGAGATAGCAAATGAAGAAGCATGATCCTAGCACAGAGTTTAGACATTTCCTAACATTGTTGTAAAACAATGTTTCTCCAAAGGGGAGTGACACAATTGAGACTATCATATGCATTTCTCCTTTTCTTTAGCATCAGAGATGTGGCAAGGAGAGAAAGAGAGAGAGGGAGGGAGGGAGGGAGAGAAAGAGAGAGAGGGAGGGAGGGAGGGAGAGAAAGAGAGAGAGAACTGAGAAGTAGCTACAGAGTGTGGAAATCCTGAAACAGAGGTCTGTATAAGTACATTGGAGGGTTGAGGAGTTGCCTAAGGCTACCTGAGGGGAATAGGTGAAGGATGAATCAATGATGAGGCTTTTGTTAATTAACTTTGTGTCCTGCAGCCCTGCTATACTCACTTAATAGCTTTAAAAATATCATATCAATTCTTTGGGACTTTCTACATAGATGATCATGTCATCTGCAAACAAAGACAGTATTTTTTTTTTTTTTTGTCCTTCTCAATTTGTATAGCTTTTCTTCCTTTTTCTTGTCTTTTTCCATTAGCTGAGACTCCCAGTGCAGTATTGAAAAGGAGTGATGAGAGGGGACATCTTTATCTTGCTCCTGACTAGTGGTAAAGTTTTGAATTTTTTACCATTATAAATGATGTTAGCCAAGTTTTTTGCAGTTTTAAAAAGTAAGTTTAGGAAAATTCCCTTCATTCCTAGTTTGCTGAATGATTTCATTATTAATGGATGTTGGATTTTGTAAAAACTAACTTTTTGCCTCTATCGATACAATCACATAATTTTTCTCCTTTAGCCTGTTGATATGATGAAATATATTGACTGATATGTAGATGTTGAATAAGCATACCTAGAATAAATCCCACTTGATCATGGTCTATAATTCTTTTTAAACATTGTTGGATTTGATCTGCTAATATTTTGCCGATATATTTTTTTGCATCTGTTCATGACAGATGTTAGTCTGTTGTTTTCCTTTCCTGTTATATCTTTGTCTTGTTTTGGTATTAGAATAATGCTGATCTCATAGAATGAATTAAGGGAGTAATTTCTCTGTTTCTGTTCTCTGAAAGAGTTTATAGAGAATCAGTCTCATTCCTTCCTTAAATGTTTGGGAGAATTCACCAGTGAAAACTCTGAGCTTGATGCTTTCTTCTTTGGAATGTTATTATTATTTAGTCAACTTCTTTAATAGATACAGGTTTATTTAAAAATATATATATTTAAAGATTTTATTCATTATTGTCAGAGAGAAGGGCAGGGAGAGAGGAAGAAAGCGAGAGAAGCATCAATGCACAGTTGTCTCCCACCTGCCTCCAGCTACGGATCTGGCTGGAGATCTGGCCCCTAACCTGGTTATGTGCCCTGGCTGGGAATCGAACCAGCAACCCCTGGGTTCGCAGGCTGGCGTCAATCCACCGAGCCACACTAGCCAGGGCAGATACAGGTTTATTTAGATTATCTATTTCTCCTTGTGCAAGTTTTGGTAGTTTGTCCTTTTCAAGGAATTGGTCCATTTCATTAAGTTATCAAATTTTGGGGCATGGAATTATTTATAGTGTTCATGATTATTCTTTAAATGTTCATGGAATCTGCCACAATCATATCTCTCTCTTTCATTCTTAATTTTTTGTCTTTTCTTTTTTCTGTTAGTCTGTCTAGAGGCTTCTCAATACTGATTTTCTCCCCAAAGAACCAGCCTTTGGTTTTGTTAATTTTCTCTATTGTTTTTGTTTCATATTTAATTTATATCTTCTCTAATTTTTACTATTTTCTTCCTTCTTGTTGCTTTAGGCTTAGATTGCTCTTCTTGTCTAGTTTTCTTAAACATGAAGCTTTAGGACACTTAAGCTGGGTATTCTAGTCTGAATTCTTTGAGAAACAGATACTAAGATGGAATTAAACATGTTTATTAGAGAAAATATCTGTGTGAGGAGATGGAGAGGAGCCCCTGAAGACAGGGGGAAGGCTTCAGACCACTGTGCAAGTCTGGCTTGGGGAGAAGAAGGGAGGGTAGGAAGGTTAGGTTCAGTCTAGGAAAGCTCAGCAAGGCTGTCAGGGAGTCTTCAAACCAAAGTTGGCTGTTAGAAAGTTCCATGTCTCATAGAAAAGGATGTGCCTTAATGTTCTGCCAGGCTCTTTCAGTAGCAGCCAGCATCCTGTGGGAAGCACAGCCTTAGTGCCAATGCAGCGGTGGATGTCAGAGCAGACCAGCTGGGGCTCTGGTCAGTTGTACCTCCTGCAGTGGGAGGTCTGAGGCATGCATTTCCATGGTGAACTCACCAGGTTTGAAAAGGGGAAGAAAAGGAGACAGAGGCCCTTGAAGAAAAAAAAAAAAAATCAGTACATTTGAAATAAGTGATCCTGTTGGCTAGAAAGTAGGTTAAACAGTTGGAGGGATGGCCATGGCTGGGATCCAGTGACCTTGTTGGTCATGGTTGAAATTTTGAATTGTGTCTTGAAAGCAAAAAGCTATTGAGAGATTTTACAAGAGAGAGTGACAAGACTCAATGAGATCAGTTATGGGGAGAGGATTCTGGTGGCAGAGTAGAAGAATGAGCAGGGGACAGAGAGCATGGATTGGGGAGATTGCTGAGGACAGGAGGCCGTGGTCTAATGAGAGATGACAAGGGTCTCAGCCAGGCAATGGGTGTTATGGGGGCCCAAACCCAGGAGGTAGTATTGGCATGACTTAGTCATGGGGCAGAAAAAGCGTAAAATGATCCCTAGACATTAGACTTAGGGGAGTCAGAGGATGGGGAGAAATTCATAAAGGAGGGGAATTTCAAAAGGAGAGGCTGATACATAAAGGAAAATCAAGAGTTTGGTCATTTTGGGACGGGTGGCTTCTGAGGTTTGTCTGGCTGACTGGCGTTTGCTTACACAGGCCTGGGACTCAGAATTGTTGCCTGGACTAAGCACAGAGGTTCCAGAGCCACAGGTGTTTACGTGCATTTCGAGGCCATTGAGTATGACTGAATGTAATTTTATAAGAAAAACATGGAGCCAAGTACAGAATTCCAGGAAACTCAAGAGTGGAGATAGGCAGAAGAAGAGAAGCCAGGAGACTGAGGAGTGGGGAACCTGAATCTTTTATAACAGGCTGCAAGCAAAGCTGTGTGCCATTTGCTTCAGGGAGTGCCACTATCTCCATATTCCAAAGATGCTTGCTATACAAACATCCTTGAAAGAAGAACCCAGAACAAACAGGGTGGTTAGTACCTTACTCACGAGACATGCAGAAAAGTGAGAAATTATGGGGAACTGTCCCCCAACAACAGCCAACATCCAAATCAGGCCCTCCAGTGGCTTCTAAAACCTACAGAAGAAGGTCAAGTTTCTTAAACTGACACTGCCCACCTCTGCCAGCCTCCTTCCTCACACTCCCTGCCTCTCAAAGTGAGCCAGAAATACAGCCCTTAAGCAATGTGTGAAGTCTTACCCCGAGATCTTTGCTTGGGTCATCACTTTGTCTGAATTTCCCCCTCCCTTCCCTAGAAATCATTCATCTCATGCCCCGTGAGGTACCTTCTCAGGCTCAGAGGCGTTCTGAGTGCTGCCGGGTTAAATTTGCCTAGAGAGACACAGGGCCAGCAATCCTTACTCGCTATGGAATGAAGTCACAGCCTAGTCCAGTGAAATGAGTCTCCAGGATTTTCTTAGCAACTTCGGTTCAGGGTCAGGTAAATACTTAATTTCCATTCTCACTCCTGGTTCTAATTTGCCGCTGGGTTGTGCTGTCTCCCCAGCAAAGCACAAGCCCCTTCATTCAGGTTCTGTGTCTGGTTGTTCACACCATACCAATGTCAAAATCAAATACATATTTTCACTTACAAAAATAGCCCTTCACACTACAGCCTACCCATGTCTGACTGGAGTCCTACTGTGTGCCTGGAAAGAGCAGGAGAAAGGTTTAGAATGGGGGCCCAGGGCCTACTCGAGCAATGCCATTTACGTCCGTCTCTCTGCAGAGTTGAACAGAATGTGTCACAAGATAGGGTAGCTTTGGATAAGGCAGCTTCGAGAAATACTGTGGGAAAATACTAATTCCCTCCAGAAGTGAATGCTTGTGGTCATTTGACTGTATTTTGAAAATCATTAGTTTCAAAAGAATTCCTAGGAATGGTGCCCAAGCAGCACTAACTTCGTGTAACTCCTTTCTTTTATTGCCCATTTTGTTTTGGTTTATTTCTTTTTTTTCTTTTTCTTTCTTTCTTTCTTTTTTTTGGTCTGTGAAATGAAGTTAATAGCATGAGTCACCAAACTGGCAACTGGCTCTGAGTGAAGAGAATTAATGAGGAATGATAACATTAGGCTTGTAATGCGCTGATGGAACATATATGAAAAATGCTGGATGAGATTAAGCCCCTGTGAGTGAACTAAAAAGGTACGATTTTTGGCATTTTCTTTTTAGTTGTGTGAGTGTTGCCTTCTGCAGTATCTCCCCAGCCAACAGTGACCCTTTTTACTGAGGCCCATGGTGAAATTTACAGGGGTGGGCTCCTGGCTACTATATTTATGGGACAGAATTCTGATTCCCCTTTCCCACCCTACAGGAATCTTCTTTATTTCTTTGTGTATCCCACGCACCTACAACAGTGCCTGGAACAAAGGAAATGTTCAGTAAATATTTGTTGAATTGATGACCCTGGGATGCAGACTAATAGAGGGATTCCTCCTGTATTTGAGGTTGGAGCTGACACTTGTGGACTTGAGTTGTGGGCAGCTTCACCGCATCATGGAGACTGAGGAACAGGAAACAGTGCAGACCAGGACCTGGAGAGCCATCTGGAGAGTGAGAATTGGGCTGGCTCCCACTGACTCTCTCCTTCCTGCTCTCAGGCCTTTCCTAGGCTATCTTTGAAAAAAATCCCTTCCTCTGTGCTTCAACCAGTTCCAGGGTATTAGCCCAAGACAATATAAAAACTTGGCAGTTGACATGGCAAAAATCTAGGCATGATGAACAGAAAAGTGAGTCACTCATTACCAGGAGCTCTGGAGCTAAATGGGTTGTGAGGTCTGGGAAATTCTGTGGGCTAGGCACAACCAACCACTCTTTCTCCCACCTGTCTGAACTCACAGCCTTGTTCTGACAGTGACAAGTGACATAACACAGTCAGGAGCATGAAATGGTTGAACAATTAAACTCCAGTTCCCACAGAGATATTTGATAATGTTATACAGGAAATATTACAGAGCCCATATTGGCACTTTAAAAGCTTGGTCTCAAGTGAAAAAATGTTTTCTCACCACAAACTAGAGGCAAATAAACACCATTTCTCCGTGCCATAGCTCCATGGAGACTCTAAGATCATAATATGTTTGGAGCAGGAAGTTGGACAACTATGATACTACACGTAGGGACTGGAGTCCTGCTCATCAGTGGTTGGTGGCCAATGGCTCTGCTGAGTTTATCAGCCATGGAGAGAATTTCCTAAATTCTGTGAAATTAAGAATTAAATCAGAGAAATCTAGCAGATGAAGCTTTGCTATTTCAACTCTGAACTTGGAGCATTTATTCTAATATAAGATTAGAATCTTATATTAGATTCAGTTTTCTGCAGTTAATATTAAATGTGCCCTTAGGAGGAAGCACATATGGGTGTGATAAAGAATTCAGATAAAAAAAGAAAATTCCGGACAGAATTAGGACCCAGACATGTCCCTTAGTTAGCTACGCCCAGTTTAGAATTTCACCACTACTAATGAGGAGTCCGACTAGCGGCTGGTTTTGCTAAATTCTGCAGCAGCATCAAACAGTGCAGCCGGCCCAGGACTTCAGTAGCCAAGGTTTATTTCTTGGCCCTGGAACCTGTCTGCTGCAGGCTGTGCTGAGCTGTGTGGCCAGTCTTCCCTGCAGGGGTCCTCCTCACAGGCAGAGGGAAGAGAGGGGGCTAACCACACCCTGGCTTTTCAAACTTCTGCTCCCACTGGCACCATCCCTTCCTGTGGCATTTCATTGGCAAGAACAAGTCACATGGCCCAGCCTGCAGGCAGTGTGGCAGGCAGTTCCATCTCCCAGGGACAACCACTAGGGTAGGACCAGTGGGGAGAGACAGTGGATCTTTTGATGGTAATACAGTACAGCAGGGATTAGATGGATTTCCAGAACCACACTCTATTAACAGCAGTCTGACCTACATAATTATACGTAAGTAAATTGTATAGCAAATACTTTGTGGTCTCAATCTATAATGTGGGCTTGGTCATTTCTAATTACTCCTTATGTGCTCCCCAGAACATGGATATTAAAGTCCCCCTCAAGTAGTAATAAAAACCACTGCATGGACTCAATGAACCCCAACTGGCAACTGCAGGAGGGGTTATGGCTGTGGGAAAATGACTTTGATGGGATCCCCCATAGGCATTGTTTTTCATGGCGTGCTTTGTGTTCCACCTGCAGCAGAATGACCTGTGATGCAGGTTTCAGATGCCAATTTCTGGGTTCTGTCATAGATCAAGTAGTATATCTGGGTCTAAATTTGAGTCTCTAGAAGGCGGGGCTTGGGAACCTGCATTTAGCCAACATTTTGGGTGATTCTGATGTGAACTAGCTATTGAGAATTGCCACCTCAGAGAATCTGCCCCTATCTGGGGTCATTTCTGCCAGATGCTGTCATGCTGGACACCTAGGTCATCAGTTGCTGCCCAGGTGCACAGCAGCCCATGGGCAGTGGGTCCAGCCAGGATTTGGAATTTCCTGGGAAGTCAGGAAGGAGAAGGTGCTTTTTATGGAATAGCTTCCAGCTTGGGCTTCAAATACATTTCAGTTTATATAGTTCACTCTTTTCCTCATAAATCAACATCTGTGAATCATTCTGTTATTGTTCTATTTTTAGAAATGAAATGAAACTACACTGAACAATGTTTCTCATTTAAAAAATCCTCTTGTAATAGTCACAATTGTTCTTAAACATATATTTTAACTGCTTTTCCTTGACAATGTACATTTGGAACAAAATTCGTGATGAAAGCTTAACTGTTAAGTTTCCAAACTGTGTTTTTTGGGGAGGTTTGCATGTTGTTAAATAGTCCAGTTACTGATCCCTATGTGAAAAATAGAATTGAAAATTTATGTTCTGACTGGGCTCTGCCCATGACTTCCCAGGGCTGGTTTCAGGAAAGGACAGCAGTGCTCCATGTGGGATGATTTTGTTGAGTTCCGCTGCAATCACTTCTGCTGCTGCCTGGGTCATTCAACTCAATGCTTACGCTTCCAACTAAACTTGCGTCTCAACTGGCCGGGTCTAGTGGCAGAGGTGCCAGCTCCCTTGGGACAGCTCAGCTGCAAGGAGTTTTGTTAGGCTGCTCTGCTTCCCTGTGGACTCTAAGGACATTTACCTGCAAACCCTTTCAAGATCTGTTCTATGGTCCAGCCCATATCTTGTAACATGAACTACTCCCTAGACTTGGTTGAGCAGAAGAGTTTATGATATTAAGAACTTAACTGTTATTTTTGACTTGTTTCTGTCTTTTTGAAGTGATGTCTATAGTCAAAGTGAGGAGGAGATAAATTACTACGAACTAAAGTCAAAAGGAAAGTGGGCAGAGGGAAAGAAAGGAGGAGGAGGAATGACTTTTTGTTTTTTTTTTTTTACCTAATTGAAAACTTTATTGAATACATATAATACCAAACAAAAGCATTCCAATGCTTTCTAAAAAATCAATTTCAAAGGCCTTTTATTCAGACTAATGACAAACAGTGAAAGCAGATAAGCTACTTTAATATAAGTGGCTAATTAAAAAAAATTTTTTTTACTCATTATTTTTAGAGGTAGGGTGAAAGTAGGGAGGAAGAAAGAAAGAAAAACATCACTGTATGGTTGCATTTCCCGTGCCTCCAGCTGGGGACTTGGCTGGAGACCTGGCTTGCAACCTGGCTATGTGCCCTGACTAGGAATCGAACCAGTGACCCCTTGGGTTCGCAGGCTGGTGCTCAAGCCACCGTAAGTGGTTTAGTCCATAAGTATATTATTAAATGATAGAGAATTCCTAATACATTCAGTTTTATAAAACTAGAAAATAAATTTCTAAGAAAGGAAGATTTTTATAGAACCCATATTTTATACCCAGCACTAACAAAGTGGGCAGGAGAGGCAGAGAGGGAAGGAGGAAGGAAGGAAGGAAGGAAAGAAGGAAGGAAGGAAGGCAGGGTGGGCTGTGGGGGCAGAATTTCTGCTCTGTCCATGTTAGCTCCATTTCGTTTCCTCTTACGCTGACCTGGCCTCATAGCTCCTCTCAGCTAAATCCAAACATTCACATTTCTCTCTCTTCCCAGATGGGGTCTCCTTCCTGTGGTTCCTAAATTCTGCAAGTTGAGCACAGCCAGATACATGTAGTAAGATGAAGACCATCATGCCGAGGGAACTTCTGGATATCCAAGAGGCTGGCACAGAAATGAACAGAAAGTCTAAACTCAAACATCGCTGTCATGAAATTGTCGTGAGGCTCACTCACTGAAAAGGATCTGCTCCCTTTTATACTGACCACAAAGCAACAGCTCATTAACATGGCATCACGACAAGCCATTTGAGTGGCAGACAGCGTGCCAACTTAGAGCACATTTTATGTTCAGCTAATGGAGACTTCATTTAGTTTCCTGGGATTAGAATGTTTCAACATTGCCTTATAAAAATATTCCATTCTGGTTCTCAGACAGAGCATCGGTTCAGAAAATCTGCAAGGTTTTAGCTGCCAGCTTCTCTTGCATTTCTGTTTTTGTCTGTAATTTCTAAAGACTAGTAAGTAGACATGGCACTTTACAAATACACAAAGACAAGGGTCTGGCCTTCGGTCAGAAAAACACAACCCAAATGAAAATAATCCAAGCAGAAGTGGTAACAGACAGTTTCGGGGGCGGGCATTGGCTTTGGAAAGCGAAGTTTAAAGTATTTCTGTTTTTGTTTTTGTTTTGAAATGGGAGTGATTTGAAGGGGAGGACCAGCTGAGTCTTGAGGTTCTCTGTGTTTAATTTGCACTGTCTCTGGTCTCAAGAGGTCACGCAATTGAAAAGCAAAGTTATTCAAATTGACCCCCCACCAGCCCCCCATCACCACCACAGTAACTGCTTTTTATGGCGGACAGCTCCTTTTTTTCCAATGGCTTTGTGGCTGACCTCAGCTCCCTAGACAAGTGTAGGCTTAAATAAGATAATTGCTTCCAAGGCATTGTTCCTTCCTTGTAAGAAATCTTGAACACAGAGCTAACTGCTATCAGGAGGAAGCCACACCTGAAGTCACAGCACTAATTGTTTGCTTTATTTGCCTTCATCAGAAAACTCTGCTGACTGCACCAAGCAAAAGTCAGGCCTTTAACTTCCTAGAAACAAACCAGCTACCCAGTCATAGTCAGTTAGTCCAAGACACATTTTTATGCAAACCTCAAGTTATAACCCACATATGGTGGCAGATCATTATCCCAAGACTCTAAATTGAACCAGTTATATAGTTGGAGGTGGATCTATCATAATCTGGAAATCTTTTCTTTTTACTGGCCTATTTTAACAAGTGTAGGGAGGAAATAAAACCCAAAATGCATAAACTGTTTTACATCTTGAATTGAATGTTGATAAAAATGGAAGCACTCCAAAGTAAAGAAATATTGGCAGAGGAAGAGGGAAAGATGCAAACAGAAATAAAGGAGAAAATGTGGAAATAAAAAGGTTCTGGGACTGCTTTGCCATTTCTTGATTTAGTTAATGAAAAAGGCAGGATACACAATTGTGTAGGGATATGACTCCAAATGAGAGAGAAAGACAGACAAAAGTCAAAGACTAAAATAAAATGGATCAAAATAGACTCCAGTGATTATCCCTGGGAATTCAGATTACAGGTAACTTTTTTTTTTTAATTTTACTTATTTATTTTTAGACAGAGGGGAAAGGAGAGAGAAAGAGAGAGAGGGAGACATCAATGTGTAGTTGCTTCTCGTGAGCCCCTAACTGGGGACCTGGCCCACAAACCAGGCATATACCCTGATTGGGAATAGAACCAGCAACTCTTTGATTAGCAGGCTGGCACTCATCCACTGAGCCACACCAGCCAGGGCAGGTTACAGGTAACTTTTGTTTGTGGGCCTTTTGTATTTTCTAAACTCTGTACAATAAGTCTGCTTTTTCTTTAACATAAAAAAAAATTCAATACAACATTAAAAAAATTTTTTTTTCTGATTCAAAATGCAATGATCTTTAATTTCAAGTCTGCGCACCTGAGCTGATAGACTTCAGGGTGGTTAAAGATGGAGTTTCTGTCTGTGCTGATGCATCTGGGCCCAGAGGGCCAGGGGTACCCACCTACTCTTCCACATTTTGTATACTGCATACAACTACGGTGGATGATTTTTCCTATGCCCTAGGCTGCAGTAACAGATGACAGAATAAAGCTTTCTTCAGTGCTGACCTATTGCAAGTTGTTACCATTACCTGCAGTGGATACCATCTGCAATGACAGTTCCAGTTGTCGGTTGTCAGTGATGTTTGCGTCATGCCTTACGCATGCTACCTAATGTGAGCTTAACACAGGAGGCTGGTGTGTGTGTCCAGGTCAGGCTACCCTGGTGTCTTTAATTATACAGGTTGTTTCAGAAGCTGTGATCTGTAGATTCTGGGCCATGCCAGTGCTTGGGAGAGCTAGAGGTAAGAACCCTGCAGGAATTGGCTGGGGGCATCTGGTTCCACCCACACTGTGAAGTTGGCTGCACAATGTCTCCTCTTGTAGACCATTCTGTTTCCTCGGCATTTGCCCTTTGAATCACTTTGTGGAAAAATGGTGGGTACCCTCAGAGGCAGACCCCAGGAAGTTATCCTGGACAACTGCCTAAAACTATTCACTCTCATTTGCTCCTCTGCTTGAAAATCCTTGAAGTAGAGGTTATAGGTGAAGAAGGTCCTTTCCACAGAAATGCAAATGCCTTAAATAGGTTATGAGCCCTCAGTCTTTCAGACCTGAGCATAAACCCGTTCGCTCAGATTGCTTCCCTTCTAACACCCAGTCAGCAAGAATGAGAAATGGACATTTTGATGAGCTATAAAGGGAGAGAAGTGGCAGGTAGGGGTAGAGGATGCAGCTTGAAGGGGAAGTCAGTAGTGCCACTTAGACACTGGGGGCTGAGGAAAGGGGCACACAAAGGTACTGAGGAACCACAGCAGGGTACCAGCTCTCCACTCTCCTAAAACCTCTAATCCTTCCTCCCTCCTGCTTTGCTTTCCTCCACCAACTGGGCCAATTCTGCCAGCAATCCAAGCCTCCCTGCCCCACCCCTGTCCTCCACTGTCCTTCCCCTAGGGGCTTAGTAGTCTGCTGGTAGGTCCCGCACTTCTCAGCAGCCTCACTTTAGCTTCCTCCCTCTCTACCTCCAGCATCTTTAACCTCTCTCCCTGGCTCCTTTCATCTGTTTTGCCATCTAAATAAACAAAAAGACTCTCCCTAAACCCACACCCCACTCCAGCTTTGCCCTCTCTCAGACTTCTGGGAAGACTTCCTGCACCCCTGACTTCCCATGCCCTCACCTTCCACTCTCTCAACTCCCCCTTTGTCTTCTGCTCCCCCCTTCCCTCTGGAATGGCTCTTGCCCAAATTACCATTGCGACAAAATGCAACAGACACTCCAGCTCTTGGCTTATATGACCTCCCAAAGCCCTTGACTCTGGTGACCTCTTTCTGCTGTCTTGATCCTTTCCCTCAGCTTCTTTGGTCTTCCTCTCCCCCGTGACTCAGTCCTCTCTCACTAGCTACACACTAATGACTCCCATGTCCAGACCTCCCTCCGGGACTGTGTGCCCCATACCCAACTGTCCACAGCACAAATTATATCTCATAGACCTGTCAATCAATGTTTCAAAAATGGAACCCATCACATGCTCCCCTGCCCCACCAGCTTGATGTCTCATGTCCTAGGGATATTTTCTGTTCAGAGTTCTCTATTTGGAGTGTGCTCCTCTTCCCCTTGACCCTTTGACCCCTTCATCTGGCTGTGAGTCAATCCCTAGGTCTTGGGTTGGATGTTGGTTCTTCTGGGAAGCCTTTCTTAAAACCTCAAGTCCGAGTCAGGTACTTCTATGATTTTGGAAGCTCCCACTCCCTTGTAAATCTTTATTAAATCATCTATCCTTCCCACTATAATATTTGCTCCCTGAGGGCAGGGATCTTTCAGTCTTGTTCATTATACCCCTTGGCCCAGCAGAGTGTCTGGCACATAAAATGCTCAATGAAAACATTCATTTGAAAAAATAAAACAGCTCACTTCCAACACTCAGGCAGCCAGGAAAGGGAGGATATGCTCCCCCTGTCTAGCTACCCTTTCCCCATAGTCTGTGTTCATAAGATCAGACTCCATTACTCAGGAAAGCACCTCTATTCCGTTGTTCAATCTAATCACGGGCTGTGCAGCCCCATGTGCACCCATCCTGGCACTCTCCACCATGAATAACAATTTTTTCTATGAGAAAATATATTTTTAGCCCTTAACACTGACTTTAAAATAAGCTTTGTAATATTTTTTTTTAACACTGAAGACTATCTCTACCACATGCACATATGGATCACTCAGCACAAATACATTTTAGGTTAGTTCTTCTCCCAAGGAAAATAAATAACCTTGCCACAGGATAATTCTTAAAAGCAAGTTGGTTTATGCCTTCATTTTTGTTTGCCTTTTTGGAATCTAACTTGCCTAAAGAAAAATGTTTGATACCAATATGGTCATTTAAAAAATGCACTTTTCAAGTTCCAAATGCTCAATAGCTTTTCCTTTTGCTTTGGTTGGTTATAAAGACTTTATAGGTCAAAATACACATTCTTTGATGCTTTAATTAATGTCTGCGGCTAAATTATGAAAGAAAGAAAAATATTATAATGTTTATATAAGTGAATCACATGTTTTCCCCAAATGAAGCCATAACCCCCAACACCTCACACTGTAGGACATCTGTCTGTCTCTTTCAAAAGGCTTAATACAGGATTATAACAGCACATTTGAAAATGACAGAGCTACACTTACCACCATGTTGGTGAAGCTTAGTCCCGGAGCCTTACATCTTCAGCCCCTACATCAAAGGATGGCAGCTGTTTGTGAAATCCTGTTTAGTTGCAGAATACCTTCTAAACCAGTGATGGGGACAAGGGGACATCATGGCATCTCTTTGGCCAAAGGAAGGTGGTCACTGTGAGAACAAGAGAAGTGCAAAGAAAACAGAGACTAAGTGGTCAAATTGGAGACTAAGTAGACAAATTATTCTGGCTCTGTTTGCAGCTGTTGGTTAAGATTTGCTCTTGGCATCACATGAACACGCTTCCTCTCAATAGAACTTTTGAGAAAGTGCCTCATCACACTGTTCAGATAACCATGTCCTGTGAGCCAAATTTGGGAATGCTTTAGGAGCACTTGTTTCTCCTTCGCTTCCCATGCTCATTTCACTAGGGCTTGCTTCTGACCTGACCTTGCTTTTCATTTTGTGTCTGGCATAGACAGTCATATAGAACATAGGTCAGGGGTGGGGACTTGGCCTACGTCTCTGTGTCCTTGTGGATCCTAATCAGAGGTTCCTATTTAGCTCCTGCCCCCTGCTGATCATGAAGGAAGGCATTGCGTTCTCCTTATTCTATCAAGGAGTTCTCTTCTTGTCTTCTGCGGCCCACTGCATGGTGCTGAGGATGAGTTAAGTGTCTCATCCATGTTTAAGTCAGTGCTTCTAGATGTTGTTTAGGGATCAGAAGCCTTCGTCTCACTTGAAAGCTTGTGAGAAATGAAAGTTCTCAGGCCTCACACTAAACCTACTGAATCAGGGGCCCAGGACTGTTCTCAAGCTCTTCAGGTGATTCCAATACAGAGTGAGAATCACTGCCTCAACTGACAGCTGTGTGAATGCGGGGGCAGTGATGGGAGAGGATTCTCGCTGTTTCCAGTTCTTAGGGTGGGGTGTTGGGGGACATCAAGCTCCCTGGCAGCAGGTGACAAGCTTTTCCAGGCCAGGTAGGCAGCATCTCTGCCATGGTCCTAAATGGACAATTTTCTGAAGTCATCAGCAAGGATTGTGGACCAAGTTCTGCCAGCAGGGAGATTTCTCTTGAAAAATCCCAGCATTTCTGTTCTTTTCTCCCACTAGCCTCCCTGCCCCATAACCACTTTGCAGCAGCCGGTCTGAAGTGCCCGGTAGCCGGCAACGCCACGGCCTTGTCTTCGCCCATCTGTAGGTTTCTGAATTTCCAGCAGTCTAGAACTGAGCCACACCCCTTTCGACGCTCAGCTCTGACACAGAACAAATCATTTTTCAGCACGTGACCCCCCTCCATAAAGCGCCCCCTGCCCACTGTTGCCCATTCCCTGTGGAATCCTGCCTTGGTGACTGGCTGACCCACTGTAGGGCACTCAGTCACCAACACTTAGAAAGCAATAGCTGAGGTCCCTTAGCGATCTCTGCCCTTATGATGGTCAAACTGTTCAGTAAAGTAACTGCATTAGAACACCTACATAGAAAATGAAATAAAGCATTGTTTTACTAGTGTGAGAAATGCATTTTGAAGTTAAATTATAGGCTAAGCAATGACTAAAATAAGGCTTTTCTGATCCCCCAAATTGAAGCTAGATGGATAAAAGCAGTCAGGTCTGCCTCTGTCTCTATTTATTTCTGAAATGGTTGGTTGCAAAATATTGAGGAAAAAAAAAATCCTCACTCAGATAAATAGTTGCACACGTAACAGTGTGTGTGTGTGTGTGTTTAAGATAACTTTCTTGGCAACCTGGGGATATGCTTTATCTGAGGTCAAAAACGTTAGCAGTTTTCAGTGTGTTAAAACTTTATTGTTTTCTCCTTTTTACACAGTTGGAAGATATTTTAACGCCATTTAAATCAAATATCTGTGCAAACTCTAAAAGCCCTTGCAGCTCAGAGGGCTCTACAAAGCACATCAGTCACTTTACAGATGAGAGACCAAGAGGAGACGGTGAAGTCACTTACTCAGGCTCCCTGGCTTTTTGGTGTCAGAGTGGCTGCCTCTCATGTCGCCTTATCAGAGATTTCTTCTATGTTTCACGTGGACATCTGAGCATCAAGTCCAAATGCCTTTTGCTCAGGGCCGAATCTTCCAGAGCAGGAGCTCTGTTTATTCTGCTTAAATGAATTAGAGTGGAATTTCCCCAGAGCCATCTCTCATCTTTAGCCAGAGGCTGCGGAGCAGGGAGAGCTGGATGGGAATGGGGATCTGCTAAGCAATTCTGCCTCTTCCTGGTGTCCGACCATGGACTGGCACACATGGTCCTCTTAAAATAAGATGCTTTCCTTTCAGCAGCCGGGGCTGGCATGCCCACTCAGCTTTCCTTTCATCAGGCTTCATCCCAGAAAGCACTTGCTCACTTAGATGCATTGCATCTGGCACGGGCTCACTTTAGCTAATGGAGATATTCTAACAACATGGCTGGGGGTGGCAAGGAGGCAGGCAGAGACATGGAGGGGGCCTGGCAGAGATGCAAATCTCTCCAGGCTTGTGCAGATGCCTCAGATGCCTCAGGCTGTCTCTCAGGTCCTTTCCCCTTGCCATACGCTGTGGGGAGGAAGCCTCACCCTGGAGAGGGTGAGGGTAGAGGGTTTTTGGAGAAAATACAACTGTTCTCGCAGGGTTACTGCTGGAAGAAGAAAGGTCACAAAACCTCTCTCCTCTACCTTACAGTTCGCGTCTCCTTTTGTCATCAGAGAACTGGCAGCAGCCCTTCCTGCAGAACGTGGTGGTGATGGTGGTGGGGGCATCTCCCTCTGCTCAGAGCTGAAACAGCGCACCACCACTCGGGAGATGAAACAGGCTTCCCTTGCGTGTGACTGTCATTAGGAGGGAGATTCGGTCTTGCAGGCCCCACACAGCTCACCCAGTAAAGCCCCTCAGGTCTCCTAGCAACTTGCTGTGCTTGGGTTTTTCCATCTATTTTTGCAAGGTGGAATTTAGTTTAAAAAAAATGTGAGGGCCCTGTCAGTAAAACTGAAAGAGCCAGAACACAGAGGTTTAGCTGACACTGATCCTTCTAACTGCCCCACTTTATGAGAAAAACAGGCCCAGGACGGTGATTTATTCTTTACTTTCTGTTAGAATTAGAACCAAGTAGATTGCTTTAATATGTTTGTCTCTCACAAAGAAGAGTAATAAATCCAAGAAGGCTGCAAGCTATTATGGTCAGGCCTAATCTGTCCCACGCAATCACCCTATAAAAGGCATTGCTGGTTGCTCCCCGAGTATCTGTTCTTACTCCTTATGAGAAGCAAAGGTTGGCAATGAGCTCAGGTGAAAATACTCACATTCTCAGCCTCTCCTATACATGGGAGTAGCCACACCACCCAGTTCTGGCCAATCCATGTAAGTAAAGTCTATAGGGTGGGGCTCCTGATGAAATTGTATAGATTCAGGTAATATGGGAGTTTGCAGGCCCCTTTTTCTGTCTTACTCTTGGTTGGAATGCAGACATGATTGCTGGAGCAGGGCAGTCACTTTGCGACCATGAGGATAAAATTCTCACATGAAGACTAATGGAATAAATCACTAAGAGCAGTGTGGTTCCTTGAGGATTCCCTTGAACATTTGTAACAGTCCTTCCTTACCTCAAAACTTTTCCTCAGGTGAGCAAAATAAAACCCATTTTGTTAAGACTTTGCATTTGAAGTTCTGTTAAATGCAGCTAAAGGCAATTCTAACTCACTCCCTTTCAAAACACAAACGTTATACCATCACTTTAGGACAAGGAATGGTCAGTCTAGCTGGCACACAAAATAAGACTCTTTTCTCATTTCATAACATGAGGAAAATGGGGCAGTGGGAGAGTGTAAAGTGAGTAACTTCCCTTTTGCTGAGCCTAATTTTACTCCTCAGCCCTTGACTTTCTGAACCTTTCTGAACCAGCAGTTTGGGCCATTCATTGGCTGCTTCCGCCTTGAAATATTCTCCTGCATTTCTTCTGTCATACAACTTCTTCATGCTTTGGCCTCATAATTTTGGTTCACTTTCTAGTCTCTCCTTCTACTTGTCCCTTAAATGCAGATGTCCCCCAGGGTCTTCTCTTCATTAGCATCCCACACTCTCTTGCATGGCAATCTTGTGTCTACCCATGGCATCCACCATCATGGCCTCAAATTGGAGTAAAATGGCATCCACTGACATTGGAAAAAGATGTGTATCGGGAGTTGTTAAGAAGAAAAAAGCAGCTCACAGGATAAGATGTGCTGTTTGATTCCATTTCTGTAAAGTTGGAGGAAGAAAAGACTGTATGCAGAGAAAAAAATATCTGAAAGACTATATAAACAGATGTTAACAGTAGATGGGTGGTAGGATTTAAAATCCTTAATTAATGCTTAAATCCCTAAGAATTGAGAGGATGTAGAAATTGCTTCAATGGATTTCCACTCATTTCTTATTTTCCCATTTATATTCTATAGGTAATTTCTGGTCTTGTAGAGAGTTGTATATTAATTTATTCAGTAAGTCTTTATTGTGTAATGACTCTGCCAGGAGCATTGTAAAAATAAAAACCCAGGTGCAAGAAACTCTCATGTAGCCCTGGCTGGTAGCACAGTGGATAAGGTGCCGGCCTGGGAACCCCAAGGTCGCAGGTTCGATTCCCCAGCTAGGGCACATAACCAGGTTGCAAACCAGGTCTCCAGTCAAGTCTGTGGCTGAAGGCAGATGAAATGCAACCATACATTGATGTCTCTCTCCCTCTCTGCCTCTCTCTCTTCCCCTCTTTCTAAAAATAATTAAATAAAAATATATATTTTAAAATCTTAAAAAAAAAAAAAGAGAGAGAAACTCTCATATGATAGTATGTACTATCATACTGGGTATGTACTATCTCATTTTTCAATAAATAGAGGAAGGGCATCATTTGATTAGTCATATTGAAGAGATTTCACACAATATCTGTTATACAGCAGCTCCTCCTGGCATCTTTCTTGATTGAGCAGCATGCATTGCACCCAGGCCCAGGCTAATTGCTCCTCCATGGCCCCTAGACACTTCTTTTTTTCTTCTCCTTTTTAAAAGATTTTTATTACACCCTGGCTGGTGGCTCAGTGGAAAGGTGCCAGCCTGCAAACCCAAAGGTCACTGGCTTGATTCCCAGCCAGGGCACATAACCAGGTTGCAAGCCAGGTCTCCAGCCAGCTCTGTAGCTGGAGGCAGGTGAAAGGCAACCATACATTGATGTCTCTCTCCCTTTCTCCCTTGCCCTCTCTCTGAAGATGATAAATAAAATCCTGACTGGGAATCGAACCAGCCACCTTTGGGTTCTCAGGCCAGTGCTAATCCACTGAGCCCTAGAGACTCCTAAACTGGGGGCTAGGCCCCTAGAACCTGCTGGGTCTGCCTTCTCTGGGTACTCTATGAGATGACATCCCCAGGGATGTTTGCCAGCTTTTCTGATTAATTCTAAAAACTCCAAAGCAAAAAGTTTAGAAAAAATTTTAGAAACAAAACAAAAAACGACACCATATACATTGGGAATTCTGCTGTACAACTTTGTTGCTTTCAGAACCCTGACCTCTGACCATTACTCCTGTTCCCCCTTGCCCAGCTCCAATTCCATAAAGCTTTGCACTTACAAAAATTCTCAGGTGACACAAGACATCTCTTGTGTACATGCAGAATTGAATGTGAAAGGGAGCAGGCTCAAGCTCCTTTACTTCCAACACCAGACCTACAAACCCAGTTGCAGTCGGGCCTGTGCTTTCCACCTCCCCTCCTGAGACAATAAAAGAAGCTGCCTCCTGACCCTCCGTTTATGACCAATTGTGGGCTTGTTCTCTGGATTCCAGCTTCTTGCCTCCAGGAATTTTCTCTCCACTGATCATCCTCTTTCTCTCCAGCATCTTCAGCTTCTCTTTCTCTATACTAGTTCTGTCTCAGCATTTAAACACACTAAAAGTCCCTTCCAATTGGGGACACACACTAAATGAATTGATGGGGTTATAAATTTTGGATGAGGATAGAGCTCCATGCTGTTCAGGCTGCAACTCGTGCATCTAAAAAGGTGCTGGGCCTTCTGGGGGTGGTAGGCCATTAGTGGGTTGCTTCTGTACTGAACATTCAGCAACACTTTTTTTTTCAAGTCCAGGATCTATCTCCCTTGGGTTACTGGCAGCAGACCACTCCCGGGGTGGTTAAGTGCTCTTACTTCTCTGGAAAGGCCTCCAATCCCTCCCATGTGAAATATTGCTCTTCTCCTGCTCCTTAGCAGCAGCTGGATAGGCAGAAGGGATGGCCATGGAAGCTGCCGGCAAGCACTGTCTACAGCCCCCAGTCACTCCACCCTTGAGCGCGGGTTACCGGAACACGTTGGCTCCGTTCACGCAATCCTTCAAATGGGGAGTGGCGGTCTGTGTATCCAGTTGGCTTTATATCAGGACCAACCTACATGCATTTTATGCCTGAAGAACTAGAACACATCTTTGGTGCCTAAGTGGGAAGCATTTGAAAAACTGGCTGAAAAATTCACAAAAGTTATTTCCAATTTCTGAATATAAATGTCCAGTAGCATTTTTTTTTTCTTTTTACCCATCCTATGGAATGAAAGGGCACATCCCAGTATGAGCGAAATCTGATATATTTCTCCCCAAATCTCCTTCGTTTACCCAGAAAGAGAGTGGCAATAGGGCTGGAATTCATCAGCTTTTAAAGTTTAAAATCGCTGTATCTGAGGAAGGAGGGCTCGCTCCATCAGGTGACTCTTCAGGGGGCTTCAGGTGGGCAGGAGTAAGAATTTGGGTTGGAAACTGGCCAAGCTGCAGGGTTTTTGAAGAAATCTTATATGGCCTCAATTTCCCAGGGGTTTGTTCTGTGTCTTATATGAAGGCTAGATAGACATTCCTAACTGTTGAATCTCCTCATCCACCACGGTCACCCAGGGTGCCATAGCATCCAAGGCTGTACAAAATTTGGTTCCTGAGGTCGGCCTTACACTTGCTGGGGTACAGAGATTTCCAAGGTGTTAGTGCTCACCCCCTACCTTCCCCAGGCCCAGAGCCCCTCCCCTCCCAGCTGCACCTGGTCTCCTGGACACCACAGCCCTCTTCCCTCTGAAGAACGCCAACCTCCCCGTCCTAGCACATCCTGCCCAAGCTGGTCTGCTAATGTGTTCAGGGGTGTTGAAAGTCAGAACAGAGGTCTGAGAAAACAATTAGCTTTGAAAGACACCAGGAGAGGCCTGAGAGAAGACCCCTGCAGTCTGTTACAGATAAAGGTGACAGCTCTGGACAGCATGCTTGTTTTTCCATGTCTCAGGTGAGTGTGTGTGTGTGTGTCTGTGTGTGATCTTTCTGCCTTCGCCCAGATGTGAGTATGGGCTTTGTTGATAACAAGTGATTTTGACTTTGAGGGTATCGTGTGTGCATAACCTCTGGTGTATGTTTGTCCAGGTCGAAAGGACACACACATTATCTCGTCGCACACATTATCCTGACCCTTTCCTGCGGCAGTTCTCTTCCTTCAGAACAGAGAACAGTTTCTTGGATGCTTTTCATGCCTCTCCTGTGTGCTCCGCTAGTCACTGCCCTCTGGGCCATCCCACTCCCATTGCAAGTTCTTCCTTCTGAACTGGACAGCCAAAGTCCACTTGGTGAAATCCAACTCCAGCCTCTGGATTGACTTGTTTTATTTTTTTAAAACTCATCCTCTGAGGGCATGCTTATTGATTTTTTAGAGAAAGGGAAAGGTGGGGAGAGGGAGAGAACCATTGATGTGAGAAAGAGACATCGATTGGTTGCCTCACCCACTTAGGCATGTGCCCTAAGAATTGATTGAACTCACGACCTTTCAGTTTATGGGATGGCGCTTCAACCCACTGAGCCACACCACTCAGGACTACTTCAAGTTGTAATAGTAAGGAAGTCAGTTGGTTCTAGCACTCCTTACCACCTGTTTCCCAGATGAATCTTTCTTGGGAAAGGAGAAAAAAAGAATCAGACTTCTTTGGCTACATAAATAGATGTGACATTCACACCCAGAGCTAAATGGAATTTCTGGAACGTTTGTAGGCTTGTGCAATGACCTATGAAGTCAAAGTCACTAGAGTTTTTTAATTAATTACTTGCATGCAGTAACTTTAATGGTTTAAGAAAATGAAAGAACCAAAGAAATGAAATACTTTGCAATCCTGGCTACTTTCTGAGATTTACTAAGGAGGGTTACTTTCCTCTGGTGACACTGAGACCTGCTCTTTGTAAGGAACTGCTGGCAACCAAGGATTTTGCGGACAGAATTCAGAAGGGAGGAAAATATTTCGTGATGGCATGACTCTGGGCCAAGCATAGCATTCGCTGACTGGCTGTCCCACTGGGTCAGCCTCCAGACAGAGGGGCGACAGCTATCAAATCTGAAAGCAGAGGGCGAGGGGGTTCTAGAGCCGGGAAGACCAACACCATCTTCTGTCCCCGCAAGTGACAGCCATCCTGCAAATAGTGGGTGGTACGTGGGACACTCTGGAGCTGAAGAAGTAAGAACGGAGGGAATATAAGGGTAGCTGAGCATGTCACACATTCCAGAATTGGGTTAGGGAGGGAAGGATTCTGGCAGAATCTCAGGTCCTAACCTCGTCCTGCTGGTTTGGATGAGAAATGGGTTTTCTAAATAAGCTGGCCACCTGGGCTAGGGGAAAGGCGAGAGAACAAAAACCTAAGCAAAAAAGGGCTTTTGACCTAGGCACAGCTCAATTCGGGAGGAGTGGCAGAGTTGGGGTGGGGGTAGGGTTCCCAGAAATAGAAAAATCACCCAGTGGTCACAGCCTGGGTGGAACCCAACAAGCCAGTTGGCCTAGGAATCGGTTATCCTTCCTGTCTGCCACGCTGAGGGGATTCTCTTCCCATGTAACGTAGTAAATTCTTCTGTAATGTCAAAACACAGGTAACAGCTTGGCCCCGGTGAGAAATAGCTGGCTTCATGTTTCCCCCCAGTATGATTTCCTGTACATCCAGAGGGGGGGCCCTGCCCACTCCCCTGCAGCACTCAGGGAGCAGGGCTGAGAAGGAAAAAACTAGGCTGATTCATGTTTGTGATTAACTTCTCACCTAATGCTGTAATCCCATACGTGGAGCTAGCAGGGCCAGCTGTCAGGGCTTGGCTGGGAACTCAGCTCCCTGAGGAAGGGAGGTTTGCAGGGAATGCTGCACCAGCCTGGACTCCAGCCCCCTGCCCACGCCACCCTCTGCAGGCAGCCTCTTGCATGTCATCTCCTTTGGGGTCCCCTTTCCTGTCTCTGCCGTCAGGGCTTTCCCTGTTCCGTAGTACTGGCCATGGCTACTCTTTCTCTCGAGGTGGCATTGTCTATGTTCTCTTTAAACCTGCTCAGGTGCCAAGCCCAATGCCAGGTGCAGATGCAGGGCTCATGAAGTGAGTTGAATAGCATGGGATGACCTTACCTGAAGGATTGCAGGGCATGGAAAGAAGCCCAAAGCAGATTCTGCCCCTGGTCTGTGACCCAGCTGGCCCGGCAGGGCTGGGCAGATTCACCCTTTCTTTGCTCTTCTCAGCAATAACCCCAGCTCGTTGTTATGATAAACTACTTGCTCCTTGCTCAGCAGGACACTCAGGACCTGGACTGCTGCCAAGGAAAACTCAGGAGCAATGGTAGGTCTATTGAAATAAATGAAGGGCCTATGATAAATACAGGAAAAAAAAACAAAACAAAACAGTGCTAGTTCATAAGCTTTCATGCCAACAAAATCACATGGTTATTTAAAAGGAGTGTTTACATACATATATTTTAAGTAATAAGACTGATTTTAAAAAGCATCTAGTAATTCAAAACCTATTTTGCCAAGTAAATGCTGTCTCTCGAAGTTGATAGCAATACTTGGGAAGCCCTGGCTGTCTAAAACAGCTCCAACTGTTTCTGTTTTGTTTCGTTTTTTTTTTTCTTTCTGAGACCTTCAGGGCTAGTCCAGGAGGAACATTAGATATCTTACTTGATAATTATGCTTTTTGGTTTCAAGTCCCAAATGGTATCACCCAACTTGGTTACTGGCCTGATTCATCAGACTTAGTGCTGAATTATTTTGGACAGTTTCCAAAAATTAAATCTATTTTTATTTTTATTTTAAAATTTTTAACTTATTTAAAAATTTTTTTAAATATTTTATTTATTATTTTTAGAGAGAGGGGAAGGGAGGGAGGCAGGAGAAGGGAGAAATATCAATGTATGGCTGCCTTTCACCTGCCTCCAGCTACAGACCTGGCTGGAGACCTGGCTTGCAACCTGGTTATGTTCCCTGGCTGTGGAATTGAACCAGCGACCTTTCGGTTCACAGGTTGGCACCTGTCTACTGAGCCACTAGCCAGGGCTAAATCTGTTTTTAAAAACCCAAATCTTGCCCTAGCCAGGTGGCTCAGTTGGTTGGAGCATTGTCCTGTGCAGCGAAAGGTTGTGGGTTCGCTTCCTGGTCAGGGCGCATGTCTGGGTTGCAGGTCTGATCGCCATCCACATGTTTCTCACATCAATGTTTCTCTCTCCTCTTTTTTTCTCTTTTCTCCTTTCCTCTCTCTCTAAGCATATCCTCAGGTGAGGATAGGAAAAAAACATACAAACAACAACAACAAAAGAAAACCCTAATTCTTTGCTAGTCCTCCGGTGTGCAAAAAAAAGAGTTCTAGAGTTCCAGAGACTCTGAAACTCTTCTGAGCGAGAAAGCGATCAGTGTCAACCTCACAGGTGACCGCTGCAAATGGCAAGTTCTGATTTCTTTGTTTGAAGATCTGTCACCTCATTTTAGAATCAGAGTTCATACTTACTCATTCTGTGCAGACTGTCATCAGGTTCAGCTTGTTCAGCTTGCACAAAATAGTTGACCTGAATCAAGGAATTTAAATTTTGAATACCAGACCAGCTATGACATTTACATCAGTGGGAGCCTTTGCAAATCAATGTGAAAAATCTGAGCAGCCCACAGGGGTGTTTCACCAGCTGGCCACCCTGCAGGAGGCACATGGAGTGAAATAACTAAAGCAGCCCCTTTCCTTCTAACCTGGCATAAATCACTCGGATTCAATTTTGCGGAGGGTGGGGTGTGCAGATGTGACGGGCCAGCGCCAGCAGTAGATGGCTAATTGAGAACCTCAGTGTGTCTCTGCATGGTGTTTGGGGCTGGGTTTTGCCTTCATGGCAGTAGATTGTCCCGACCCACTTCCAGATGAGAGTCAAAACACTCCCAGCTCTAACTCTGTGCTTAATGCGAATCTAGCCCCACAGGCCTGGCCTTGAGAGGCAAAGCTCAGCTGTTTTGCATCTTGGGGGACCAAGAGGGACAGAAATCCCTGTTACCCAAGACTTAGTTCATGTGGTCCCAGGAGGTCCACCCCTCTCCCCCAACCCCTTCCTGTAAGCACTGCAAGCAAATGGAAGGGCAGTAATTTACCGTGTAAACTTGCGTTTGCTTGTGAAGCTAAAGGTTTCTTTCCCCCACCCCCAGCTAAGACAGTGCCTATTTCTTCAGCAATCTCAGGACAGGCACCTCAACCCCTAAAACCTGCCAGCTCTGTCGCCCTTCGTTTCTGGTGTCCACAGTCTGAAAGTGTAGGGGGAAGGCCCGATTCAAGGGCTGTCAGGGTGAGTAAAACTCCAGCTGGTCTGGCTCTGACCATGTCATTACTGGAGAACAAGCTCTCACGCTAAAGCTCCTGGTGAAAAGAACTGCTGGTTGTCTTTCCTCGTGGCAGGGGAGACATGTACCTAGAGTGAAGAAAAGGGGAGACAGGCAGGGGAAGAAAGTGGTAGTCTACACTCACAAGTGGCCTTGGCCATGAAACCTATAATGGGCTATAATCAGAGCTGATACTTTTTTGAAGCCAAGGTGGCCCCTCCCCTAAACTGTGACAGCCAGGTATGTGGCAGATCTGAAGTAGCAACCCTATTGCCCACTGCTCTGTAGGAGAAGGTAGTGAAATTCTTACCACTGTGCTGGGGCCCATGGGTTTATGGTGAGGGGGTGGGAATGTGGGCTTTAAGGGGCTTCCATTCCACTTAGGATGATTGAGAGTGTAGTCCGTGAAACCAAACTGCCTGGATTTGACTCAGCCCTACCACTTACTCTGTGACTTTAGGCAACTTACTTAACCTTTCTGTGCCTTTTCTGTAGAAAAGGTAGACAAATAGTACCTTCCTTGTAGGCTTACTGTGAGGGTTAAATGAATGTGCTCTATGAGGGTTAGCTATCTTCACATGGAGAGATAGGACCCATCAAGGGTCATATCCTAGAAAAATGAGGCCATGTATGAGGACTTTGGAGTCAGAGGACAGCAAGGCATCTGCAGGACTGAAGTAGGCAGGGTGGACTGCTCAGGAGAAGGGGGCCTGCACCAGGACCTTGAGGGACAGTCTACTCTGACCCTACTCCTCTTAGCTAGACTAACCATCCATGAATATGGGGCTGCCATGCCTCCAGAAGGTAAAAGGTGTGGCTCCCCCGACTCTGCTGTTCACCTGCCCCCTTATCCTTTGGGTTCCTTTTTGTTTCCTGTGCGTGCCCACATGCTGTGGGATCAGGTGGGTGGTTTCCATTCAAGTCAACAAACTTTAGGACATGCTTAGTCTGAGTGAGGAGCTGGGCTACAAAGGTGAGCATAAAATATTATCAAATATAGCCCTCGAGAAGCTTCCCAATCTGTTGACAGACAAGGAAATACTTTATAAGCCATTGTGTTGAGGGTGTTGCTATAGGAGTGCACAGGAGGTGGGCCCAGCCCAGGGAGTGAAAGGTCTGCTACCCTTCAAGGGTGACTGCGGGGAGCCAGCGTCAGGGGGCTGAGGTGGAGGATGCTGGGGGCATGGCAGGTAGGTAGAAGGGAGTGCTTGAAGTTTAGTTTGGACACTCAATACTCTGTGAACACTGGGTGGGATTGACCTTTTGTCTCACTCTTCCTGCAGCTGCTCCAAATGCTCTCTGGGATTTGCATGAGACAGAAGCAGAGGGCCTGAGGTTGGCCTGAGCTGACCAGCATCTCTGTGACTGCTGTGGTTCAGTGACTGTAGCCAACCAATGGAAAGCGCAGTCACAGTAGGACTACCTATTGAGTGTCCTGGCAACTGACCAGACTGCTTGGCTCATGATTTTAGAGCTGGGAGGTGGGGGGAATAAAGCCTCATTGTTTCTCACCGTGAAAACCATGGGGGTGGGGACAGAGGAAGAAATTGCTGGTCTCTCAGCAGAGTCCACTTGGTTAGAGGTCCCCACAGGCCTAGAACATCCACAGACCCACCTGCTCTTGGAACCATGGCCAGGGTAATGGCTAGAGAGGAGCTAGTCCCATACAGGAAGCAGGAGAAGTGCCTGGGAAAGGGGAGAGTGCTGCATTGTTCCCCCTCAGGCCCCTCCGCCACATGCAGCACCACAATGTGGTGAAATGGGTCACCTATACTGACTTGACAGATACCCAAGGTTCTGCCCCTTACCAAGTAACAGGTGTGATAGCTCTACCGAAGACACAGAGGCAACACAGGAGCCTGTTAAGATGAGGAGACAGAGAAATATGGTTCAAAAAAAGGGATCAGATTCGGGTCCCAGTGGGTGAACTAAGTGACAAAGAAATAGCCAGTCTGACAGACACGCAGTTTAAAATGCTGGTGATAAAGATGCTCCCAGACTTGACAGATATGCTTAAATACAACAAAAACAGAAGGGAAGAAGTGAAGGATAGGCTAAGTGAAATGAAGGAAAATACACATGAAATCTACAGTGAAGGGAAGGAAAACAGGGTTCAAATCAACGGTTTGGAACATAAGTAAGAAATAAACAGTTAATCAGTACAGAATGAAAAAACAAGAACTGAAGAAAAATAAGAGGCTTAGGGACTGGTGTGGCTCAGTGGATTGAACACTAGCCTGCAAACCCAAGTGTTGCTGGTTCAATTCCCAGTCAGGGCACATAACCAGGTTACAAGCCAGGCCTCCAGCTTGGTCCCATGCTGGAGGCAGGTGAAAGGCAACCATACATTGTTGTTTCTCTCCCTTTCTTCCTCCCCCTTCCCCTCTCTCTAAAAATAATGAATAAACACTTTTTTAAAAAGTAATGAGCCGTGGCTGGTGGCACAGTGAATAGGGCGCTGGCCTGCAAACCCAAAGGTCGCTGGTCCAATTCCCCAGTCAGGGCACATGGCCAGGTTGCGGGCCAGGTCTCCAGCCAGGTCCGTAGCTGGAGGCGGGTGAAGGGCAACCATACATTGATGTTTCTCTCCCTCTCTGCCTCTCTCTAAAAATAAATAAAATCTTCAAAAAGAAAAAGTAATGGGAGGCTCTGGGATGATTTTAAATGTGCCAACATCTGAATCATAGGGGTTCCAGAGAAGAAGAAGAGCAAGAAATTGAAAACTTGTGTGGAAAAGTAATAAAGGAAAAACTTCCCAAATTTAGTGAAGGAAAGAGACATACAGGAAGCACAAAGAGTCCCAAACAATCTAGATCCAAATTGGACCACACCAAGACACATCATACTTAAAATGCCAAAGATTAAGGATAAAGAGAGAATCCTAAAAGCAGCAAGAAAGTAGAAGAGAGAGATTTCTCAGAAGAAACTTTGCAGGCAAGAAGGGCCTGGCAAGAAGTATTCAAAGTGATGGAAAGCAAGGACCTACAACCAAGATTACTCTATCCAGCAAAGCTATCATTCAGAATGGAAGGGCAGATAAAGTGCTTCCCAGACAAGGTATAGCTGAAGGAGGAGTTCATTATCACAAAGCCATTATTATATAAAATGTTAAAGGGGCTTATTTAAGAAATAAGGGGATCAAAATTATGAACATCAAATATACAACAAACTCACAACTATCAACAACAAAACCTAAAAAATAAAAACAAAACCAAAAACAACTAAGCAAACAACCAGAATAGGATCAGAATCATAGGTATGAGGATCATTGGGAGGGTTATTGGCTGGGAGGGGGAAGGGGGTGAAATGGAAATGGTGCAGGGAATAGGAAACATAATGGATGAGTATAAGATAGACAGGGGGAAGTTAAGAATAATAGAGGGAAGGGTGAAATCAAAGAACTTACATGTACAATCCATGGACATGAACTAAGAGGGATGGGAGTGCAGGAGGGAATGGGGGTCTTGGAGGGAAGGGAGCAAATGGAAAATACTTTGGGACAACTATAACAACATACTCAATAAAATATACTTTAAATCTTAAAAAAAAAAAAAAAGTAAGTGAACACTTGCCATCCACTGATGAATAAAAGGATAAATAGGCCCTGGCTGGTGGCTCAGTGGAAAGGTGCCAGCCTGTGAACCCGAAGATTGCTGGTTCGATTCCCAGCCTGGGCACATAACCAGGTTGCAAGCCAGGTTTCCAGCCAGGTTCATAGCTGGAGGCAGGTGAAAGGCAAACTTACATTGATGTTTCTCTCCCTCTCTGCCTCCCTCCCTTCCCCTCTCTCTAAAAATAATAAATAAAATCTTTTCTTTTTTAAAAAGGATAAACAAAGTGTAGTATAAACATATAGTGGAATATTACTCAGTCTTAAAAAGGAAGGGAATTCTGATACTTTCTACAATATGGATAAACCTTAAGGACATTATGCTAAGTGGAATAAGCCAAACACAAAAAGGCAAATTTTGTATGAGTCCACTTATATGAGGTACATACTGAAGTCAAATTCATAGAGACAGAAAGTAGAATGGTGGTTGCCAGGAGCTGGGGGAGGAGAATTGGGGAGTTAACCTTTAATGGGTACAGAGTTTCAGTTTTGTAAGATGAAAATAATTTTGGAGATTGCATGCACAACAAGATGAATGTACTTAATGTGCTGAACTCTACCCCTAAAAATAGCTACGATGGTAAATTTAATGTTTACCACTTGACTAAATCAGTGTTATCATCCTATCCATGACTGCTCTGAGCATAGCCAGGTAGTGTTGACAGACTTCAAAAATCTTCTTCTCTGTCTGATTACAATGTAGATGATCTGATTGCTCTCCGATTTCTTTTTTTAATCTAAAAAGTAGGAACATGATTTCCCAACCCTGATATATTAATTGCATTATAACATATTGATGCCCCACTCAGGTTTCCAACCATTAGAATGAAATCAAACCTCTGGGGTTGTCAAACCTTATTTTGTGTCCTTCCCCTTCTCCTGGTTTTGAAGAAGGCTACCAAGTTAGTATTTGTAAAATGCTTCGAGTTCTCTAGAATTAAATAACTTTAAGTAAAAAGGATCCTTTTGATCATATTGGGCAAGCCTGATTGTTTATTTTCTAAATGCTGTTTGGGATGGTCACTTGTATACAAAGCAGGGAACGGAAAGCAGAGAGCACGGAATCCTTGGGCCAAACTGTGAAGTTGGCCCTGCTGTGCAGAAGCAGGCCCGGAGTCCTGCTGCCCCCATCAGCTCCATGAGAAAGGTGGCAGAGAGGTGGGAGAATGCACACAAGGCTCCCATCAATCCTTTCAATGTGCCTGCCAAATACTCTTATTACACCCTGCACCAAACTGGCAAACCAAGCAGGACACACCATCTTCGTGGGCTAAAACTTGTAGGTTATATTATATCCTGAAATTAACATGAAAAAACCAAACTGCTTATTTTTGAAGTGCTTTTCACAAGCCAGCCAACTGAATTCGTGATTAGTGTGGTGGGGAGCTGTCAGCGTCTTACATCTTCCTGCACCATCTCTAATTAAGAGCCTCCCCTTAAGGCTACCCCCAGCCTTCCCTCCTCCCTGTGAGGACCCAGAATAAAGGAGAGGCTTATCCTCTCTTCCCCTGACCCAGGCTGACCTGAGTGGGAGTTAAAGACTGGTGCCTGTTCTCTCTTTACATACCAGGTCGAAATTCCATTGCCTGGCTTTCCACCACACCCATTAGGGCTAGATGCTACCTTTCCAACCAGCCAACTTCTCACTCCTGCCTTGTTCCTGTCCCCAGCGACTGGAGGGAGCCTAAGAATCCTCCTTCATATGTCTCCTGTAAAGCTGGGCACCAGTCCACACCTCCACCAGCTCAAATCCATCTTTTCCTCCTCTGAATTCCTATGGCATTTATAGTTCACATCCTACAATTTACTGAACCACTTAATTATACCCTCTTGGGTACTGCTTGGTGATTGTTTCTTGCATTTCAGTCTGGCCTTCTGAGTAGATATTGAACTCCAGTGGGGCAGAAACAATACTTTATACATTTTTATTATGTTCAGAAAGCACATAATAATAACAATGGTGGCCATTTATTAAGCACTTACTATGTACCAGACACAGTACTTTATATATGTTACCTATTTAATACTCATAGTACCTCTACTGAGGCATTCTCATGTTTGTTTCTTGGATGATAAAACCAATACTCAGAAGGGATAACAGGGACATGTGGCTGATAAGAGCTGAGTTTGATGGTAGATCATTGGTCTCCAAAGGCTTTAATCACACTTTCTGACAGATACCAGAAAACTGAAGTAAAGAAAATAGGATCATCCCCTTATGAAGGAAATGAACTATAACTATTCCTTATCTTTCTAACAAATACACGTTCCACTATAAAGGAAGCTCCTGAAACAGGATGTTATTTCATCCATTATATCTTGTTTATGGGTGCATCCCCAACCCTTTGAACAGTTCCTGGTTCACAGTTGGTGCTCAATAAAATATTTGCTAAATGAACAAATACAATCTAATCAACAAACGTCTGTTGAATGTCCACCAAGTGTAAAGAGTTGTTAAAGACAATTACTATGAGAAAAACCATGTAAAAACACTCTAATTTGCTCGACTTCACTCACCACAAAATACTTGTAGAGGATCATTTGAAAAGAAAAATATGATGCAAGCCCAGGTCCCCAACTTGATACCAAATTTGTCCTTTACAACTTGGGAGGGCTGAGGGTTACTTATTCCCTGTCCTTCAATCCTCCCTCTATTAAAACAATCAGCTACCAAACAGAACAAAAAGTCCCAGCATGATTATTTTAAATGATTTAGATCTTTTTTTTTTTTTTTTTTTTTTTTTTTGACCTAGGCCATAGCCATGCAAAAGTAATGAAAACAAAACTAAAACTTTGGGGCCTCATTACTGTCAAGTTGTCATTCTCTCCGATGGCTTTGATGGTTTATTTCTTTTCACAATTCAGCATAACCTAGAGGATTGTATGAAGCAGTGAGGGCTGGCATCAGTGGTGACAGTGGAAATCGGAAAGACTGGATGGAAGAGACTTTTGGATTAGCTGGATGTGGAGCTGAAAGGAAGGAGAAAACACAGGGGGCTGAGAGGATTCCTGATGAGGTTTCCAGGAGACTCATATCGTCATTGAGAGAGTCAGAAAAATGAAGGTCAAGTTCAGCTGGAAGGAAAGATGAATTTCACTCTCCTACGTGCTCGTTAGGCTCTGGCCACACCAACCACTTTAGTTGGTTTTTAAACCACATCACCCTCATCTACCTGAATGAAAGAATATTCTCCCAGGTCTCCCCATGGCTGGCTTACTTTCACTGTTATCTCTTTAGAAAGACCTTCCAGACCACCCCACCTGAATTAGACATCTACTCTTCAGTTTCTTCTCATGTTTATTTTCATCGTGCCACTCAGTACTACCGGCAGTTTTCCTGTTTGTTCATTTCTTTCTGGTCTATGTTTCCTCTACTACAGTGTGAATGCCAGGAGAGTAGAAACTTCCTCCACCTACTTCACTACACTGTATTTGAAATGCCTGGATCAGTGTTGGGTATGGTGAAAGCCGTTTGGGGGAAATCTCAGGTGGTGACACGGGTTGCAGTGGAAAATGTAGGCCTTTAGCTCAAGGAAGGGGGTGGTTTGAAGATGTGAGCCTAGAGTAGAAGCCAAACTGATCCTTGTTCCTCTCTTTGAGAAAGGCTGGCCCAGCTTCCATTGTTTTCAGTAAGCCTGTGTACATATGTGAAACTGGAATAACGCTGATGAAGCGGAAGACAGAAAAACAGAGGGTGCACTCAAATATCTCTAAGTTCTCTGCCATGTAGCAGCTGCCCAATGCCTCCACTCACAGAACCATCAAATCCTTATTGCAACTTGGGTGCCGATGCACAGATGGCTCCAGGACATAGAGTGAAATCAAAAGAGCAGGTGCTGATCTGCACACATCATATGCTATCATTTAAGTAAAAAGGATAGAACAAAGAAAATACACTGTGTGAGCCCTGAAGGGATAAAGAATATGCCAATGAAAGTGGTCACACACTTAGGCAGGAGAACAGGGTGGGTGGGCATGATATGGAAGTGAGATGTCTGAACACATACATTTCCATTTCAGTTGATTCTTGAACCACATGACTATCTTAACTATTGTAAAGAAATTAAATTAATTTCTTTACAAAAATTAGTGATTCTTGAACATGACTGATAGTAATTGGGGTCATGTAGCTCAATGATCACCTCACCAAAGTTTGGTGCAGGTAATATTGAAGATTCTGTCTGGGAGGGCCACTGTCAACATCTTGGTGTAAAGAATATCAATGAGAGAGAGCACATTGTACTCATGTCTTCACAGATGAACAGAAGTAGAGACTGAGTTGATGCTTCCAATTCTGGAGGTAGACCCCAGACTTGGTTTTCGTCTTTGTAACCAGAGAAAATACTGCACTGATAATGATGAAGGCTGATTATTCTTCCTTGCATGAATCCTGACATGATAGGTAAAAGTCACCTAAGCTACACAAACTTGGGTAGGCCTGTGTCCTAATTTAAGCAGGAGGAGAGTAATTTCTCTCTCAACCTTCCTCTGATTTAGTCCCTTTGTTGTTTCTAATATAAGCCTTTGGAAGCAAAGTAAATGCCCATCAGTAGGAGTCTGGTTAAAGAAAGAAGTAAATGTAGGCATGAATATCATGGAATCCCACTGGCCTTGCCTTTAGAAATGACAACACATCTGGCAGTATCTACTAAAGCTAAACATAACACTTGCCCTAGGACCCGGCAATTCATTCCTGTGTATATACTCAACAGGAATGTGTATATATACCCACTAAAAAAATGAAAAGAATGTTCGCAACTGAAAGTTACCCAACATTACCCAACGTAGTAGGCTGAATAAGTAAAATGTGGTTACAATCATACAATAAAATGCCACATAGCCATGAGGGTGGGTAAACAAGATACAGAAGTATATAGATGCATCTCACAAACAGAATGTGGAAGGAAACAGGAAATAAATAATACTGTTTGATTCCATTTATATGAAGTTTAAAAGAAGGCAAAGTTCATCCTAGGCTGGTAGAAGTCAGAACAGCGATTATCTTTTTTTTTAATTTCTTTTTTATTGTTGTTCTATTATAGTTGTCCCATTTATCTTGGAAAGGGGTGGTGACTGGGAAGGAGCAAGAAAGGCTTCAGAGATGTTCAAAATATGCTAATTCTTCAAATTGGACTACTGGTTGCATAGGTCTGTTCATTTTGTGAAAGTTTATGACACTGTACACATATGATTTGTGCACTTTTCTCTGTGTATGTTACATACTAAAAAAAGCAAAAAGGAAAAAATGTGTGACTTTTCATGTTTGTTGACATGGGACATGAAAAGATGTGTGGGCCCTGTCACAGAGGTTTATTCCACTTACATTAAGTTGTTGATATCAAACCTAAATGCAAAGAAATTTACCCAAAGAAATGGTTCTCATACATGTTAACAATGCTTACATTTGGGTCAGATTTTGAGGATTTTCTTTCTTTCTTTCTTTCTTTCTTTTTTAACTTTCTTCTTTATACTTTTCTGTGTTTGTTTGCATTGTTACACAGCAAAAGTATCATTTTATACTCAGAAAATGGTTTTATTTTGAAAAAAAAAAAACTTTCTTGATTAAAAAGAAAAGTAAAACCTGCTTTTTATTTTCTTTAGATGTGAACCTGATTCTTTTGGGTACTTGAACCCAGATTCCTTTTAGAACAGCTTCACACCTCTTATCTGGTTGGAGCTAGTGAGGTGCCAGAAGGTGGGGTAAGAGGCTTGAGTCCCCCTTTTCTCCTCTCCATGGACTTCATGAGGGCTTCATCAGTCAACACCAAAGCCTATGAACCAGGGGCATAACGTACTCTGTGGGCTTCTAGCACACTTAGCAGTTGTTGAAGTTTGTAAGTATCTCCAAGGTTGGTTTGAACAGAGTAGTCACTGTCCTTTGTGTCAGTGGGCACAGTGGACAGCTCACACTTGCAGTAAAATCCGAGGGTGGATGAGGGGAGAGGACAGAATTTCTGAGAATTCAGGGTAAATAAATGTCTCTTTATTAAAGGAAAGTAATTTCCGTACTGTTAATCTTCCCTCTGCCTCTAATCCACGTGCTTTCCACGCTGCTACCTCTCTCTTGCTCGGGTCCAGGGGGTTCCGCCAGTTTTCTCTGCAGCCCTGTACTGTCTAGTTTAATAGAGAGTTTCCCATTTCTCTCTCAACACTTGTTGCCATCAAGAGCCCTCTCCACATGTTCACATGCTTGAAATTCTTTACATGGGGACAAATTACTTTCTTCTACAATCAAAGTCTAAGCCTAAAATGTAAATAAGCCTGGGTAAATTAACACCTAGTCTGAATAGTCACACTAAGGTGTAAATGTCTAATGTAGTTTCTAAGGAGTAGAATTTGGTTGGGGGATGGGGGTGGGGAAAGTGAGGCCCAATCCTTTACAGAGCTGGCAGGTCACTGATAGCCACTGTGCTGCCTCTCCTGCAGCCCCCAAGGCCTCCACCCAGGCCTGCTTAGAAGATCCCAAGTCGCCCAGAGGGCAGCCACCCACTGTCACCCTGACAGATCTATATCCAGTCCAGACTCCAGACTCCAATAATTTGGGAGAGGGTCAACCAAGTCAGAGCCCCAGATGGCAGAAGAACTGCTTTAACTTAATACTGTTTTTGTCCTCGGGGCAGGAAGGGTTTGAGACAATGAAGGATGAGGCTTCCCAGGCCCAGGACGCAACCTTGATCCAAAGCCTAGTCATGGCTTTAATTTTTGTAAATCAAAGCCTCAAGTTTTTATTTACCTTTGCAGCTGAAGATATGTTTCTCAGGATGCCTGAAAAATGACAAAAGGTACCCAAATAGAATTGTGTGACATCATGTGCCACTTAAACTCTGCAGGCAGGCAAAAATCATTGCTTTTCTAAATTCCTTTTCCTGGCCTCCCCCCACCAGCCCCCACCCCCAAACCATTGTCTTCACAGGATCTTCCCATACTTGGAAAACATTTGTCTAATTATCATCACACATGATGGGCCTATTGCCAGCTGCTTTTTATTTTAACTTCAGATTCTTTCCAGGGTGTTTGTTGTTGTTTTTTCTTTTTTTCCTTGGGAGTGGAGGACAGGAGAGAGAAGTGTGTCTGTTTTTGCTATTACACAGAACTGATCAGGTTTCCTTTTATAATCACAATTAAACTTCCAGACCCAATCATACAAATACTTCACATTTAGAGGATTGGAATGCCCATTGATTTGGTCAGTCTCCCAAAACCTTCCAAGCCTGGAGGTGAGAAGCTGATCCATGAGGATGAGCGAAATCATGCTAGAGACATAAGGAGCACAGATGGACTCAAGGACCCAAGTGTGAGTCCCAGCTCAGTGTTCTCTGCATCAGCTGAGGCTGGGTAGTATGGGGCTCAGTCCCAAATACATGGGATGTCATCCCTCTAATAGAAAAGGTAAGCCCCAGAGCAGGGTCTTTGCCAATCTTGTTTACCAATGTAACCCCAGTACCTGCTTGGTTGACTGGCATAGTGAGGGGTGGGGAGCAAACACTTGTTTGAATATTGAGTTACCCTTTGCCATGCCTCTATAGGGTGGGGTGGAGGAAGGGTATACTTCATAGAATCTCTATAAGAAGCAGGACTGTCAGGTATTAAAACTGGTCATAGCAGTGTAAGCTGTAGAAGGAATTTAAGGACAGCAATCTGGCTAATGTGGGAAGGCGTTGGGATTGAAGTATGTATGGGCATAGCCAATCACAGTTTTACTTCCATTGCATTTTATTCCAGGGTTCCTCATGAAGTCTATGGGGAAGAGAAAAGGGGGACTCAAGTTTCTTACCCCAGTTTTTGGCACCTTACTGGCTCTAACCAGACAAGAAGTGTGAAGCTGTTTGAACAGGAATATGGGTTCAAGTGGCCAACATGAATCAAGGGAGTTTGAAGAGATTTTCCTTCCATTTGCAGGAGTCTGTGTTCCTGCCCCTTAAAAGCAGGAAGCATGAGGAGGAATGTATCTAGAATTTAATCTGGCTGTTTACCCTAATCCATGGATCCAGTTACAACATTTACATATTCTTAAGTGAGAGCATCTTCACCAAATGGAGCCCTAAGGTATCATTCACGGTTCTGCTGCTGCAAACGAATGCCCATCCCACCTCCCTGCCTAATGTGAAGAAGATTCATTGGAACAGCCAGTTCTCTGTAATAAATGCCTATTATTCTCAAAAGATTAGTCCTGTGAATTAAACTTCAGTGTAAATTTCAGTGAAATTTACATTAACCAGATAAGATAACAGCTAATACAAGAAAAACAAAAGGTATTTTACTATTTATTGGAGTTTTCTTTCTTCTCCTTTGGGGGAGAAAGGAGTTAGAAAAGAGTATTATTAACTGGCAAAAAATTATTGCTTGTTCTGTATGTGCTAGGAATAAACAGCCTATAATCTAGAAGGGGAAATAGGACAAATACCCAAACGACTGCTAAACATGTCTATATAAGAGGTAGGAAAAAAATTACTGTGAGAGTCAGGGGAAGGAATGATTTCAAATGACTGGGAAATGAGAGGGGTTTGAGCAAGGCCTTGAAGGATTTTGACCAGTGGAAATGGGGAAAGGGTCTGCCCCTTATTTAGAAGATTTGAGAGAAGGTCTGGGGACAGGAGAGCTGGAGGGATTAGGTTGCTAGAGAAGGTCACACAAATGCTCACAGGAGAGGGCTGGCAGGAGTGCAGAGAAGGGAGCTGAGGTCACCCCAAGGAAGTCTCAGCCAGCCAGGCTGAAAGATGGCCATTTGCTGCATCCGATGGGTTCTTGCTTTAGCAGAAGTCTGCAGCCTTGTGATTAGTGGCAGTGGAAAGCCTTGAAGGCTTTGGGGCAGATAAGGGATGTCAAAGTTGGCCTTAGGTGATTGATGTGGTGGCAAGCGCTGGGTGGGCAATGGAGAGGGGATGGAAGAACAGGAGGCTGGCTGGCACCACTATGGGGCTGACCTGGAGTAGTGGCAGAGGAAATGGAAAGAAAAGGCAAATTTTACTCTGTAGAAGAGGAAAGCATGGACTTGGAAAACAGGGAGTGAGATGACTGGCGTTCTTTGTGTGAAGGGAAGAGGACAGGTAAATCCTGAGTTTGACAGCCTAGCATAACTCAAGGTGGATGTGTTGGGCAGGAGTAGGAATAAGGGAAAAGTAGTAACTTCTAAGGTGGGATGGCTCTCTTAGGGACTTGGGGCAGTTCTCACGTGCACAGGCATGCCAGAGGATTGAAGCAGAGCAAGGAAAGGAATGGGTAGGCCTTTGCAAAAGCTTGCAATTTTTTCCAGAGCAATTTGCAAGAATCTAACAGTGGTTGTCTCTAAGGAGGTGAACCGGGAGGCTGAGAAAGATGACTTTTCCTGTTATACCCATTTGTATCTTTTGAACGTTGAACTTTTTGTATATATTACCTATCAGAATTAAATTTGCAAATCCTGGTAACTGCCTGCTGTTTTTCACCTACAATTCCCCATCAATATTTCAACCCCTTCCACCCCTCACCTTCATCCCCCAGAGAGTTGATTTTTCATTACCTCCATTCAAGAAACAAAGTTCTCAATTTTCCCTAAGAAGCCTAAGGGTCAAGGGCATTTTAGCTAGGCTACCTCTAAGCTGGGCATCACTGTGCCAAAATCGGGCACAGGACGAGAGAGGGTGTGACAGGTTCTGAAGGAAGCTGTGGAGAGAGGTCCCTGTGGTTGGTTGCTCCAGTTCAGAAAGACCCAGGGAAGCGGTGTTAGGACCTCCCGATTTATCATTCCTGCTCCCTTAAGCCATGCTGGCGGCGGGATAGCACTATTTCATCTGAATGCCGCTTTACAGAGAATAGGGCGCATCTCCCAGCCTGTGCAACTCTCCGGGCTCCCGCAGGTCTTCCTTGGGCTTGGAACGAAGTCCCCCAGTCTCCAGATGGGCTGGGGGCACACCACAGCCCAGGGATGACGCTGCTAGCCTGCCTCCCGCCCACCTCTGACTATTACCCGCTGGTCCCCAATCTTTCTGGCAGATTCCTCACAACCTTTTCCATGACGGTCCCACCAGGGGGGCCACAGAGCTCTTCCGATGCCATAACCGTACATAAACTCAATCGGCGAGAACGTGGAAATAGCGCCCAGAGGTCCCGCGGGAGATTTACACCCCGTCTCCAGGCCCCGCCTCTGCCAGGTCCGCGCGCACAGGTGGTTCCCACGGGGCCCGGAGGCGGGCCTGAATTTAGAGCGGCGTGGCCAGCTCACGCGCTCGCCTGCGGAACCGAACCGGCGGGCGAGGGGCCGGCTCCGGGCACGCGCTGTGCCGTACCGTCCCTGACCGTCTCCGCGCGCGCTCGCGCTACTGAAGCCCAGCCCCGAGGGTTCGCGAGCTGCCTGCCCCCAAAGGGAACGAACCCGGACTGTCCTAAATTCTTTCCCTCCTCCCTTATACTCTGTTAGATTGACTAATAAACTCAACACAGCGTTCTCTGTGCAGCTTCAAAAAACTCGGTAATTTCGTTAGAAAACGTTGAAATTCAACCCCGAAGTATTCAGCCCAAATGTTTAGTTAAAGTAACCCCGTGGGTTAATAAACTAAACAAAGACAACCCATGCAAAACTGGAGCAATGAAAACCAGGCTAAATAAACGAAGGGAAGTTTATAAGAACCCTTTCGGAGGAAAAAAAGAGAAAAGGCATCGAGCACGGAGGTTTAATATGAAGCATGTGAGCGGGGCTCAGCTTACAGGTACGCCGGCCGGCGGCGAAGATCGCTGTCAAGCGGCCTCGAGGATTTCGAGTGGGTTTGCGCCTCTCTGGAAACCCTACCCGAGCGCTGCCGCGAGCAGCCTGGCGACGCGGGCGCCGGTGGCTGCGGGCTTCCCGCTCCGCCGCTAGGCGCCCCCGCCCGCCAGCCTGGCTCAGCGCGCACACCCGGGCCGCAGCCGAGCGCAGGGGGCTGTGCCCGCCCAGGCAGGACGCGGCGAGCCACGCTGCGGGAGCACTCTTCCCTCCGGGGAAAGGCAGCCTTAGGGTGCTTCAAAGTAGCCCCTGGTGGGGAGCAGTTGCCATTTGGAGACGCACAACTAGCGAGTGGGTCCCGCGCGCCACAACCCCCGGCGCTAGTAGTGAAGCAACCGAGAGGTTGTCGCGCCCCCGAAGAAGCTCTGGTGAAAAGGAGGGCAGGCCGCGGAATAGAAGTTTCCACAATTATTTTCTTTTGCCTTTACGTTCCCAAAAAGAAACCGAGTGGGAGGGAGGAAGAGAGATCTGGGAAAGGCGTTGTATTTCTCATTTAGGAGAAACGTTGCGAAACAGCTCAGCCTCTTGTCCACCTCGCACCCAAAGCAGGTCCAGTCACGGAAAGTAAAAAGCGGGCGAGCGAGGTTTATCTTTCACTATAATTTCCCACTCTCGGGCTCTGTCACCCTCTGTCCCGCTCTGATTCTAGGAGGGGGGCCCCTAGTCCTCCAAGACGGTTCGGGGCGCCCTGCTAGGAGATCTAAGGCAATACAGGTTCGTCGTTAAACGAACCTTCAGGCCTCAGGACAATGGCGTGGACCTCACACGGGGGCACGGGGCCTCCCCCAGCAGAGTTCGGCTCTCGCTGCTTCTTTATCTTTCCTGGTGAATCCTCCGCATTTTCTGCGGCCGCCCAACCAATGGGCCAACGGGGGAGAACAGGACGCGCTGGGGAAGTTTGAAAGGAGGTGTGGGGTTTTAATTTTTAAAGAGAATAATTGGGCCGAGGAGGGTTATTATTTTTTTTTCCTTGACCAAGGGGAGAAAAAAAGAGGAAGAAGAAGAAGAAGAAGAAGAAAAAAGTCAGGAGAAATACAACACATTTATCTATCAACCGCTAGACAAGACAAAGAGGTTTTAACAACAGTTTGAAAAGAGCGGCCTGTGAATGGTTACTATTCAATTTGTATTTTATTCCCCGCTGGTCATGGAATTGAGATCAGAAGAAAAAGTGAAAACACATGGCTGAGGTCAGGGGATCAGAGAACCACCACATACAGCAAAGGGAAGGGAAAGCAATGGGAACTCGTGTGAAGAAATGGATTATATAAACAGAGCTTACCATCGCCTGCGCCCCATTATCCTATAATTTACCCTGCATGGGAGCATAGAAATATATTAAACTAGTGATAGGTTTTACCATTTCTTTACAACCCAGCCTCGTGCCAATCAAGCCTACTATATACTTTCAGACATGTTTAGAATTCTTGCACTAATGTGTTTATTTTAAATATCACAGGGAAATTATTACATCACCAGAAAATAATGCCAGAGCGGGGGTCTGCCGCCCTTTTGAAGTCCTGCTGCAACGAAACATGATTTTAATTACATAATCACTTTGAAACTATAATTATACAATAAACGATGAGGATTAAGCGGGAAGTATAGAGTACATTAAAAATTGCTTAGGTCTTGAGAAAACAAACTGAACATACAGGGGAAAAGAAAGAGATGAAATCCGAGGTCCTGGGGAGGGGGTTGATAAATCCTGCCTTCGCCTTCCTCTGAGCTGCTGCGGAGACCTGGACCGAGGGTTTCTGGGAGCGTGGGCGGGTGGCCCCGGCAATGGAGTGGCGTGGAAACCAGTAAATCTGACACACGTAGAGAAGCAAAGACGGATCCGGTGCGTTTGTTAACCTTCCTACACCAAAACAAATAAACAGAGTCCTTGTTTTGGCGTTTTTGAAATCCTTATGTACACTGAAAACCGTCGTGTATCGGAATGCCACCGGGAGGTTGAGCGTCGCCAAAGACTGGTTTGCTTGCTAGTCCCTTCCAGGAAGAAAGGCATTGAACACGAGCCGCGTGGTCTCCCTGCCCCGGTGCTCACAACGAGTTTGTAAACAACAGCGCGTCTGGGGCACCGGCAATCCAGCGCGCCTGCTTCCCCCGGCGCCCACTCAACCTCTCACCGGCTTCCTCGTTCGGGTCCCCCTTTCCTGTAAATTGCCCAGCTTCTTAATTTTGTTTTTGCGTTTGTGTTTCGGGTGAGGCAGAAGGCAGGCGCACGGGTCATTCTTTAAAAGGCATAAACTTGGTTCGGACCAGAACCAATCCATGCGCGCCTCTCTCTACTCGGCTTCCCGAGTCTCCAGAGCTTGTACACAGGCCCAGGGCACAGGGACTCAGCCCTGAGCCCTGGGCCTTCTCCTCTCCTGTCCTGGTGAGGGGTGATGCACTGGAGCCCATGGGGGCGGTTCTGAAGGGCCTAGCCACAGAGTTTCGTGTTCATCCGGACGCACCCTGGGGCTGGAAATGCCCAATTGAACGGCACAGGTAGAGGCTGGTGATTATCTTTTTTCAGGGGCACCTACTTTACCATCCCATGCTTTGCCAGGCCTGCAGCTACTGGAGGTGGGAGGAGAAGCGCAATCCCTGATTGGGACCTCAGCAAGGTCGCCAAGGCTTTATTTTATTTTATTTTCATTTTTAATTTTATGATACTGCCATCACCAACATTGAGGCCAGGACAGCCTGTGCTCATCTTCAATACTTCACAGCAGGTGCTTTGGAATGCCTGTACATAGCTCAGCCAAGTTTCACTTATAAAGGGTTAACTGTTCCCAACCGCGACGGAGAGGGGCACTCTGGCCTCTGGCGTGGGAGGGCACTTCTGCTTTTTGCTGAAGCAGAAAATTATGATCCAATAAGCAGCGATGTTGAAATTCACTCTCAACCCAGACGGTATTTTCTCCGGAACTCAGACGTGAGTACTAGGCTAGAAAGGGGGAAAGTGACAAAGAATCTTTCAGTGCCCTCGCTGGGGCGTCATGATGGCGTCCAATCCTGCCAGGGCAGCGCGAGGAGTGAGGAGAGCGGCTGTCTTCAGCTCTGAACCATTAATATTAAGATACATCAGTATCGCATTAGTCTGCAGCGGACCATCAACGACCAATAACAACAGCAAAAGAGAAGTAAAATAGTTCATTCGAAGAGTCCTACTGTGAACGTGTTTATTTCTTGCTTTGCTCAACCCAGGATATCATTTACTCACTGCCCTCTTGCAAACAAAAGCGCAGCCCTAGCCTGGCAACATGCAGGAGCCCTTTCAAAACCCTCAGGGAAATTACAACCGGGCACGAATTCAGGGGCCATTTTATACTGAGCCTACAGCTCCAATTCGCACAGTGTTTCCCGGGGTGAACTCGCGGGGAGGTCAAGAGTAGAAAGGAAAAAGAAAAAAAAATCTGGTTCTCCCGAAGTAACAAACACTAATGTTATTTACTTGCTGCTTACTTGATACAGGCAATTTACCGACATTATCTCCTTTAATATGGCAATTCTGCAGGGTGAATAGTATAATCCCTACTTTATTGATAATATCAAATACTTATACAGTGTTTATTATGTGCCCAGCACATTCATTTATTCCTCACAACAACCTCAAGCGGGTAGGAATATTCTCTTCCTCATTTTACAGATGAAGAATCGAGGCACACGCTAAAAATGCGTGATTTGTCTAAGGTCACATGGCCATAAAGGGCAAGGCAGAGATAGGAATCTAGACTTTGGCCTCTACACTATACCGCTGGGAGAAACAGGTTTAACTGAGTTTTCAGCGAAGACGCAGAACCCAGGTCACAGAGAGCAAGGATTGTGGCGCATCACCCCACCCGCGGAGCCACCCGAGAAGCACCCAGGGCGGTGAATTGCCTTGAGGGCCCGCTGCAAGGGCTGGAGCAAACAGCCTAGGTGTGGACCGACTGCTGCAAAGGGAGCCAGGGCCAAGGATGGTGTGGCTCACCGAGCATTGGGTTATTTCCTCTGCCTCCTGCTCCTCCGCAGTCAGGGCAGCGGTTCGTTTTCTGAGATACAGCCAAGGAGCCTCCAGGAGGGGCCATCTGCCTGAGATCCCTGCGCGTCACTCCAGAACGTTAGGCGCTAGGGGGCTCGGAGATCCAGCCAGATTGAGAAAAAGTGCCGGTGGCCTGGCTGGCAGGCTGGTCGAGCGCACTGTTTTTGAGGGGCTCAGCCGGCTCTTCCCTTAGGTGCCGGACCTCGTTCTGTGCCAGACCTCATCCAGTCTTCAGAACACGGCCTGGCTGGATTCCAAGTGAGCCGACGTCCTGCGCGCGGCCAGGGAGGTGCTTAGCCTCCCTTGCTGGTCAGCCCGGGTGCTACTCCCTGACGTTTGCATCCCTGTGCTGTGGATTCGAACTCAAGTCAGGGTGAGGCTGAGAGGTGGGCTGCGGTGGACAGAGGTCCCAGAAATTAGCCAGGAGGGGGCGGTTTAGAGATTGTATCTGTGGCAGGTTGGTAAACCTAGCTAAAAGCGTAGCCTCCGCCTTCCGAAGCCCCGGTTCACACCCCCTTCCCGCCCCCCAATCTCTGCAAGGTGTTAGCAGCAGTGACCTGCAGATCCGCGCAAGGAGACAAGGGACCACGCCTCCCATTTACCGTCCTAGCCTGGGTGCAGGCCTGTCTCCAGGTTCTTTGCTTGTGGGCTTTGTCTTTTCTTCCTGGCAGCTAATAATTCTCAAGGCAGAAGTTATCATCCCACTTAGAGAAGGCACTCTGTACCTACTGCTTAGCACAATGCCCAGCCCCTCCTTCCCATTTTATTGGAGGAAGTCGCTGAGAGAATAAACAAACTTTTTTGTTAGACACAGCCAGGAGTGCCTGCAATAGATCTATGGAGAGTCACCTGATGTCAGGACACCTTTCACTTCCCCACTGACTTCTCAGAGCAGGGAGTCACTAGCCCAATGTTTTTGAAAAACTGAGGATAAAATTTCTGGGCAGAACTGGGGATGAGGAGAGGGAGGAAGATCCTTGCCAGAAAATCCAAAACAAAGGACCTCAGGAAAGCTGTGAGGTCCTAGCAAAAAAAGGAAGCTTTAAAGCATTTTTCCTACTCCTGTGAGAAACTAATTAATTATTTGAGTGCTGATCAGTTGCAAGGTGCCATGCTGAGCCCTTAACATCTTGGCTCCACAGTTGGAATCCTTGGGGAATTTTTAATATTTATTTATTTAAACAAATTTCAAATTGAATTTATTGGGATGATATTGATTTGCAAAACCATACTGGTTTCAAGTTTATAACAGTATAAAACACCACCTGCACAGTGCATTGTGCACACAATGCCTCTTTTCATCCCCATTTTCTCCTTTTTGCCCACTTTCACCTACCTCCATTCCCTTTTCCCTCTGGCTATTACCACTTTGTTGACTGCATTTGTGTTAAGCATAGATTTTTTTTTTTTTTTTTGGCTAATCCCTTCAGCTTCTTACATCCAGCCTCCTGCCCCAACCCATCTGACAGCTGTCAGTCTGTTCCATTTATCCATGCCTCTGTTTCTGTTTCGTTCATCATTTTATTTTGTTCATTAGATTCCACATATAAGTGAAATCGTATGGTGTTTGTCTTTCTCTGATTAGCTCATTTCACTTAGCATAATGTTCTCCAGGCCCACCACACTGTCCCAGTAGGTAAGACTTCCTTCTTTTTCTATAGCTGCATAGTATTCCATTGTGTAAACGTACCAAACGTTTTTTGGGTCATGTTTCTTTTCCTTTTTTAAATTTAATTTTATTGTTGTTGTATCACATCCATCCCTTATTTACTCTACTCTGTCTCCTTCCCCACCCACCCACTCCTTGAAAAGTCAATTCCACTTGTTGTCCATGTCCATGGTTCTTCCATACTAGTCCTTGACTAAACTGCTCCCTTTCTTTACCTCCTCTTCTCCTCTGCCCACTGAAGGTCTATTCATTGTATTCATGTATCTGGTTCTGTTTTGCTTGTTTGTTTGTTTTGTTCATTATTGTCCTATAATGGGTGAGATCATATGGTATTTGTCTTTCACTGACTGGCTTATTTCACTAAGCATAATACTTTCCAGTTCCATCCATGTTGCTGCAAAGAGTAGGAGTTCCTTCTTTCTTTCTGCTGTGTAGTATTCCATTGTGTAAATGTACCAAAGTTTTTTGATCCAATCATCCACTGATGGGCACTTAGGCTGTTTCCAGCACTTGGCTATTGTAAATAGTGCTGCTATGAACATGGGGGTACATAGGTTCTTATGAATTGGTATTGCAGGGTTCTTTGGGTATAGTAACAAGATCACTTTAAAGTTGGTTCTTATCCATTCAGCCGCCCTATGTCTTTTGATTGGTGCATTTATTCCATTTACCTTTGTACCTGTGTTTCTGTCTGTCTCTCTGTTTCTTTATCTTCTTAAAGCAGACCCTTTAGCATCTCTTGCAATGCTGGTTTGGTGGAGATGTATTCTTTTAGACTTCTTTTGTGGGGGAAGCTCCTTATTTCACCTTCCATTTTGAATGACAGCCTTTCTGGGTGGAGTATTCTTGGTTGCAGGCCTTTGTTTTTCATTGCTTGAAATATTTTTTGCCATTCCCTTCTGGCTTGTGGTGTTTCTGTTGAGAAACCAGCTGATCACCTTATCAGAGCCCCTTTGTATGTGATTAGTTGTTTCTCTCTTGCTGCTTTTAGGATTCTCTCCTTGTCTTTGAAATTTGCCATTTTCATGAAGACGTGTCTTGGAGTGGGCCTGTTTGGGTTCATCTTCCTTGGGACCTTCTGTGCTTCCTGAATCTGCATGACATTTTCTCTCCTCAAGTTAAGGAAGCTTTCTGTCATTACTTTTTCAAAGAGGTTTTCTATCCCTTGCTCCTCCTCTTCTCCTTCTGGTATCCCTATGATACGGATATTATTACATTTCATGTTGTCCTGCAGCTCCCTTAAAACCTCTTCATTCTTTTTCAGTTTTTTTCATTTTGTTGTACTGTTGGGATTTTTTTTCTACATTGACCTCCCGCTCGCTGATCTGATCCTCTACTTTCTCTAGTCTGCTTTTGATTCTTTCTACTGTGTTCTTCAATTCAGAAAGGATATTCTTCATTTCCTCCTGGCTCTTATTGATGGTTTCTATGTCCTTTTTTATTTTTGTTTTTGTTTTGTTTGAAAGATTTTATTTATGATTTTTAGAGAGAGGGGAAGGGATAGAGACAGAGAGTGAGAAAGACATCAATGTATGGTTGCCTTTCACCTGCCTCCTGCTATGGATCTGGCTGGAGACCTGGCTTGCAACCTGGTTATGTGCCCTGGCTGCGGAATTGAACAGCGACCTTTGGGCTCATAGGCTGGTTCCTTATCCACTGTGCCACTCTATGTCCTTTTTAATGCTGGTGTAGTTCTCAGTAAGTTCCTTGTAGCTTTCCTGGAGTTTTTCATAGCTCCCCTAGAGTTGTTTGCAGTTTTCTTTGAACTCGCTGAGCTCATTGAGCTTCTCTATCATCATTATTTTGAATTCCACGTCTGATAGTGTGCTTGCCTCTATTTCATTTTGAACTTTTCCTGGGGATTCCTCCTTTCCATTTGCTGAGGGTTTATTTCTTTGTCTCCCCATTTTAGATGACTCTTGTTTGTTTCTGCTTCTTGGATTAGTCTGCTTTGACTTACTGTCTTAGTGGTGTGACCTTCTGTGGTGCAGAGGTGCACTTTTTTTACTTCCTGGATGTATATTTGGTGACATCAGCTCGTGTTCCAATCTGGGCCTAGTCAGCCAGCCAGTTGGAGACTACCAGAAATCCACTGTCTTTCTCAGTCTCCTTTAGTTGTTAATCCAATCAGTCTGTGATCTGAGGTCAGATTTAGGCACTGCTGGGTAGGGTGGATTAATTCCTATGGGTGGGGCTGTGGCTTCCCCTCAGGCTCCCACCCTTTGGAGAAGAGTGGTCTGCTAGCTGTATGGGGGATGGGTCAGCACTGGACTCATGGGCTGCTCCCTCAGCTCTCCCCCTAAAGCCACTGTTCCACACTTTCCCCAAGCTTCCCTAGTCCATTCTTCCCCTTCTCTGCTGGAGCCCAGGGTAAGTCGGTGCCACTGTATTTTCATGCGTGGTCCCTTTAAGAATTCAGTCTTTCTGTCAAGCTGACTCAACCTGGAGGCTTTTTGCTTTTCACAGCTGGGTGCTGTTTTACTCTCAGTTGTGTTGCTATAGGCTGGGGAGCCCATTTGGGAGTTTAGATCCCACCGTTTTCAGGTGGGACCCCTGGCTGCTGAAATGTTTCTCTGTCCCTTCACCTGCCACCTGTGGGAGCCCCACCAGCCTCTCACATCTCTGCACCTCCTACCAGTCACATTGTGATGGAACGGCTCTTCTGTTCTGTCCCTGGTAATAAGGCTTCTCTCCAGGTGGTGTTCTGTTTGTTATTCTGGGTGATTTCTCCCCATTTAAGTTGTAATTCCAGTTTGGTGTCAGGAGGAGATTGGTGAAGCTCCACTTACTCCTCCGCCATCTTGATTCTTCCTCCCACAACTTTTTTTATCTATTCATCTATTGATGGGCAGGCACTTGGGCTTTTTCCAGATTTTGGCTATTGTAAACAACCCGGCAATGAATGCAGGGTGCATATATTCTTTTGAATTCGTGTTTAACAATTCTTAGAGCATATTCCCAGAAGTGGGATCACTAGGTCAGAAAGCAGTTCCATTTTTCATTTTTTGAGAAAACTTCATACTGTTTTTCACAGTGGCTGCACCAGTCTGTATATTCACCAACAGTGTGCAAAGGTTCTCTTTTCTCCACATTCTCACCAGTGCTTGTTGCTTGTTCATTATTGATGATAGCCATTATGGCAGGTATGAGGTGATACCTCATTGTGGTTTTAATTTGCAAGTCTCTAATGATTGGTGATGTTGAGCCATTTTTCCATATGTCTATGGGCCATCTGTATATCCTCCCTAGAGATGTGTCTATTCAGGTCCTTTGCCCACTATTGAATTGTATTGTTTTGTTTGTCTTCCTGGTGTTGGGTTGTATAAGTTCTTTACATTCTTGGGAAATTAAGCTCTTAACAGATATCATTGGCAAATATGTTTTCCCATGCAGTGGGTCCCCTTCTCATTTTGTTGATATTTTCTTTTGCTGTGCAAAAACTTTTTTTTTTAATTTTATTGTTGTATTACATCCATCCCCTTTTTGCTCCCCTCTGTCCCCCTCCCCACCCACCCATTCCCCCCAAAGTCAATCCCACCTGTTGTCCATGTCCATGGTTCCTTTATACTAGGTTCTTGTCTAAGCTGCTCCCCTTTGCCTCTGCCTCCCCCCTCCCCACAACCCCGTTCCCCCTGACCACTGAAGGCCTATTCCTTGTATTCATATACTTGGTTCTGTTTTGCTTGTTGTTAGTTTTGCTCATTATTGTCCCGTAATGGGTGAGATCATATGATACCTGTCCTTCACTGACTGGCTTATTTCACTAAGCATAATACTCTCCAGTTCCATCCATGTTGTTGCAAAGGGTACAAGTTCC